>KV009413.1:6625-20424 GCA_001598015.1 Dorcoceras hygrometricum | reverse complement strand
AAAAACGTATGAGTCGTATCAGTGAATGTGAGCGGGCGTATGACTGATCAGTCGTAATAACCAACGTACGTGGCGGTGTGGTTCACCTCGATATCACACGAGGATCCCTATATATCACACCTCCTATAAATTTCCACTTCACCATGTTGTAATCACATGGATCCATAGGCCCTATAATCATACCTAAAAACAGGGGATCCCCGGGCCCGACTACCCGGCTAACTCCCATCGTAGGCTTGCCATATCACTTCAATCCCTCGGGTTTTAACTTAAAAAAAACATGCCTGATCATTTCATAAAATCTCATTATGCGTGAATTTCTTAAAATCATGTAATTTAAAACTTAGCCCGTTAATGTATATTTAATCATTTCCTTGAAAATGTTTACGTACAAAAAATACTATATATATAATTAAATATATACTTACGGGCTTCTACATTTTTCTACTTCGGTCAAGGATTGATTCCGGGGCCAGGCTCACCACTTCTAGACCAAACATCGCTCTAAACTCGGTCGATAAAACGAATGTTCACCGCTTTTTCCCATTTTTGTCTATTTTCTTTAAATTTTTTATTTCTTAAAATCAAGACTAAAATGGGCTAATAAAATCAATTTTGACTTCTAGAAATCAATTTGGGACTTATTAAAATCGATTTTGGCTTTTAAAATCAATTTAAATTAATTTTGGTATCGAAAGCCGATTTTGACCAAAAGACCGATTTTGACCAAATTAAATCCCAACAATCGATTTTGACTCCAATAAAATACCAAAGGCCCTAATTTTGACTAAAAACTTAAAATTAAACATAAGTCAAATTATTTTAAAGGTTTGACTCAATTTTGACCTTCTAGATAATTTCTTTAAAATTGGACATTTGACACATTAATTAAAATAACAGGTCCATAATTGAAATAACTTGAACCCATTTTAAAATATTTGACTCGAGACTCAATGAACCGATCCGGTCCAACCAATCCAGCCGCAATCGGTTCACTTAGACTGAACCAATTCCCCAAAAATTAACCTAGGCCGAAACACACATGCACCCATGTAGAGCCGTCGCGACCAGCAGCCACTTCGCACGACCGTTCTCCCTGCTCCGGCCACAATTGCCCGAGCCTTCCGACTGGACCACCCCCAGGTCCATCCAGTCCTAACCTGACCGACCATGGTCCCAACTGAGCACGCATGAAGGAGAACGACCCGTTCAAAGCTGGCGCACGGCGCTGCGCAGGAACACGCAGCGCGCGGTGTTCTCCTCCTAGCCCATGGTTCGTCCGACAACACCCATCTATGGACCACTCCTAGCCTTCCTTAGGACCCCCTTGAACCACCTAATATCGAGCCAAGGTCCCTTAGGCAGCCCCTGAACCGAAGCCATGCAAGAAAGGTTCAAAGCCGTGAGATGTAACATGAGATGTTGCAAGAACCATGAACAAGATGAATAGATCTGAACAATACACATGTAATTCACACAAATTTTCATAAAAATAAGTCTAATAACTAATTTAAATTAAGAAAATACAAGTTTGCCCCTCTAATTAAATAAAACAATGCTTAAAACTCATACTTGGGCTTTAATGGTTACAAAATTTCGAAATCTAGGCCTCCTCATAATTTAAAATGCCTTGAAACTCAATATATCAGCCCGTATAGGTGAAAAACGGGTTCCCCTCCAAAATAATTATAAAAATCCCAATTTCCAAAAATATTTGCTTAAAATAAAATAAATTTCATTCTTAAAATCCCGTAACTTAAAAATCTCAAAATCATTTTCATTCCGATCGACCCTAATCTCGTCCACACGTCCGTAGCTCAAGCAGGCTGAAAAATAGCACATGCATACCATGCAACATAAAAATCATAAATAAATCACATAATAAGGCATGTAATCATCTAAAAATATTTTTTCCCTAGTCATGCACTCATTTCTACGTAGTCAGGAAATTCTAGGCGTTACACAAACTTAGATTCTGATCTGTATAAACAGATCCAACAATCTCCCCCTTTTTTATTTACACAAAATCTAAATAAACAAATGCAGATATGTTTATGCTCAAAAATATTTCTCCCTCTTTTTGTGGGAATCAAAAAGGTTTTGAAATCAAGTCTTCCATCAATATTTAAAACAAAAATCCCCCTAAACAGAGCACAGATTTATTATATTTTGAAAATGAAAGCATTTTTCGGAGGACGATATTTAAAAAAATATGCATGAGATTTTGAAAACAGACTCAATGCTACTCAAAAGTTTTCATTTATGTGGATCAGAGGAGCAATAGAAGATTCAATTTACAGAATCTCTTCCATTTTCCCTAAGGCTTAGCCTTGCCCAGCCCTAGAGATCTTGGCGTCCACAGACCTCGCGCAATCTGTCAGCTCGTCGGAACAGATATTGCTGCACTTTCCTTTCGAGAAACTGCTCTGCAATTCAATAGACATTCATTCCGTTATCCATATAAAATCAGTTTTGAGAAACCATTTTAAATTTTTTTTAGCATAGACAGGCTTTCGAAGGATTATCAGAGAAGACACAATTTTAAAACCGTTAAAAATATTTTTCGAAAGAAATGCACTATTCAAGAACAACATACTCTGATACCAATTGTTGGTCCTGAAACACGGGGTACCGGATCGTAAAAACGCTCTGATACCAATTGTTAGGATCGAAAAACCGGGGGAGGTGTCCATGAGTTCTGTCACAACTCACGTCGACTCTCACACAACCGAAAATATCAACCCCGTAAGTTACGTGTATTTAAAAAATTAGAGTTCAAAAAACCAGCATGCAACTTATGAAACCAGATCGGCCGTGAATCTGGACCGACAGCTCTGATAGCTGGTCCAAATCACCAGCTCGTTTGCGAGCTAGTTTAACATGAGCAGTCTGGTTTCTTTAACTTTGAGCTGCAATAGCTCTGTGTTCTTGAATGTTAGTGCACCGAGATACTGATTGAGTCATGAGTTAAAATCATGCGGAAACAATTTAAACTGAACTCTTATAATCGAAAGCTCATTAAACAGTTTTATGCGTATTAAACAGTCATGATGTGCGTATGTATGTAAGTGCGGAAAACAGTAAAGAAGATACGCTGCAGTTTGTTTATGGAAGTTCGGAGCTGAATCTCCTACATCTCCCCTTATCCTCAAAGGGAAGGTTTCTACTAGAAGACTTTGATTACAACGACTCTCGCTGCAACCCACTCCTACGACCAGCAGCCGCAAGAACTCCTAGCAACACCACTGCACACCAGCCCGCAAGCTGCGTGTGTCTAACTCCACTTCTTTACCACCTCAGTGAGAAAGGATACACACACTTCTTTAACGTTTCAATGCAAAATACAACTAGACTTGTTTAATGTCTCTGTCCAAAGATTACATTGGAGAGTTTTCAATTTTATTCACTCATTCTTCTGTTTTTTTTTTCATTTGCTTGTGCAGTGCTCTTTATATAGCCTGATGCGGAGTTATATCCGTTTGACACAAAGTTTTAGCTGTTCTGAATAATCTTCTGACGTATTTGTACTTTGTTTCCTTTGTCTTTAAATGCATCGTAGGCTTTTCTTTAGTTTAAGCACGTGAGCGCTGTACTTTGAGAAGACAATACGAGTAAGTAGATTTGAATACTTAAAAGGTGTTTGTCGTATATCATTGTATTAAAATCGTTTTGCTCTTATATTTGGTAGCATCTGTCATGCTATCTGAGCTAGTTTGACGTTAACCAACTTGACAGCTTTTCTTTGTTCTGGTTTGCACTAAGCTGGTCTTGTCTTCACGCTGGTTGCTACATTGAGCTGTTCAACGCTCACTTATTCTTCTCTCGTTTACAACCGCTCTAAAACTGATCTTCATTATATTCAGATCTTCGAGTTCCTCTATCTAGCAAAGTTCTTTCCCATTTTATGACTGTTCATGACTTTGCTAGAGAGTCCCTCCTTCCTTGATCTTCTCTCGAACAACCTGTCCAGCTGGTTTAACCTTAACCAGCTGGTCTTTAGCCTGCTCTCTATATCTGGGCAGATTCTTCATTTGAGCTGTTCTCCAAGCTGGTCTGCTTCAGAGTTCTTCTGAATGCTGAGCTGTGGCTGTGTGCCCAACCAGCTCGCATCTTCCCATACCATCTTGGCTCAATTGAGGCTGATCGAGTACCCCTTGCATACAGATTCTTCCTCTGCTCCAATAGTGGGGGTTATCTCGAGCTCGATTAGCCTCTCACTAAAACAGCTCCGCTCTGCACTTGAACACGGGAATTGTACACTGCACTTGATCTGTGCTTGAGCCTTTCTGCACTTCAACATTCTGCGCTTGAACTCTGCACTTCTTTATACTATGCGCTTGATCTTCGTGCTGCTCCTGCTCCAGGCTGGTGAACCAGCTTGGTGTTCCCTGCATTCTGGAAGTAAACTACTGAACCAGCTTGGGCGTCCCCTTACTGTTTCAGCTCGTTATCTTCGACCAGTCCAACTCAGGCGTCCCCTCACTGTTCCAGTTTGGATATCTTCATCTATACTCCAGCCTAAGAAAGCTGCGCATTTCACGTAGAGCGTTCGTACATAGTAGCAGATTTTATGTGAATCAAAACTTAGATTCTGATCTGTATAAACAGATCCAATAGAATCTTGCAAAAAATTAACCACATCTTGGTTTGTGAGGTATCACAATGCATCTATTGCGTCTACCACAAATTTCACCGCGACTGTTGTGTCAATTTTGTGTGATAGATTTAATGATGCTCAGGGTATCAAGTTTTGAATTGTCTCGAGTATGAAATCTGTGTTGGAACACGGTGGCGGATCCGGATCCCACTTCCCGGGGGCACAGCGGAAAACAAAATTATCCCCGGAAAGCGTTCAATACATCAAAATAAATCTACAAACATACATAGGGTGTTCATAGATTGCTACCTTGCTGGCGTCTAGGCGCCTGGCTCCAACCAGATTTACAAGAAAACTGGCTCTTCACGGTAGGCGGCGGTAGATCGTCAATCAGGTCCACGATCGGAAACAATCTTCCTCCAATCAGCCTGCACTAGAAAGCTGATGGATTTTGGCACGGACGGAAACTCCTCATCAAGCTGATCGGAACAAGTCCGATCAACGTATGCGGCGGCGGCACTTGGGCGGCGGCGCGGCCGAGAGAGGGGGTGAGAGGAGAGGGGCGGCCGAGTGGTCTATTGGAGGCTAGGGTTATGAGTTGTGTTGTATTGTAATGAAGCCCTAAGTCTATTATAAGTAGACTAGCAATGGACTTGGACCGGCCCAACGGGCCCGGGTCCAAATGACAATATCCATCACTGCGACTTCATTACAACTCCAATCGCCGATCAGATCGGACCGATCGACTCAGTTTCCAAAACTGAATATTATGATGTGAAAAACCATTTTTCAGATACCTAGTCCAAAATGACCGTGTTGCCCCTCAACAGTGGGAAATCGCAATTTGACCCCTGTTGACTTTTAGGAAGTCGCACTCCCTAAAATCCTCTTCTTATGCTCAATACATTGAGCTCAGTTTCTATGCGGGAATCATGAATCCAGTACTTGTGTGACCCTCAATGGTTCAGGGATACAGCTAGCCGTGGGCCCACAACCATTGCGGCTCCGAAATCACAATTTCGGACTTGCCCAACGGATCATGGTAAAGCGCATAGCAACATCGTGCCATGATCCCCTAGGTATCACTGATAGTGTCTGCAAGAACCAGTTGGTCGTGGTTAGCGTACAGTACGGTCCTTTCATCACATATATCCCGATCAGATCAACTTATGCTCAATACATTGAGCTCAGTTTCCGTGCGGGAATCATGAATCCAGTACTTGTGTGACCCTCAATGGTTCAGGGATACAACTAGCCGTGGGCCCACAACCATTGCGGCTCCGAAATCACAATTTCGGACTTGCCCAACGGATCATGGTAAAGCGCATAGCAACATCGCGCCATGATCCCCTAGGTATCACTGATAGTGTCTGCAAGAACCAGTTGGTCGTGGTTAGCGTACAGTACGGTCCTTTCATCACATATATCCCGATCAGATCAACGACCATTGGTAAATCGAGAGTCGCTAGAGATCCGATAGCTATGCGCACATCTTGGAGATCGAATAGTGACATCACGAGTGTAACTAGGTAAACCCATTTACCTAAAACACATCCAGTACTCTGGCCAGAGATTTATACACTATTATCCCCTCAGATAGCATAGGATATCCACGCATGAGAGCGAGCGGTGAATCCTCGACAACAAAGCATTGACTCCTACATGCATGGGGATCTCACCCAATCCCGCCGCCTAATGACCCCAAGTGAGTCGGCAAACGGGTCAAAGTGAGACGCATATCATGTAGAGTCTCAATGACGTTTCGAGTCGTGAGGACTAATCAGTACAATCAAGACCTCGGACTTATCCACTCGACAAATGGTAACCACTTGGAAAGTCCGAACGAGGGTAGTTCGATAGATCACCAGGTCACTATACATCTGCATGCTCAGAACATCACAATGTTCCCTACCAATGAAACATGGTACTTCGCATCGCAGATGCTAGTCTCAATCTCGGGCGGCCTTATCCTCATTTTGATGGGCCAATCGACTAGGAACGAATTCAGAATACACAGTGACTATTAGATGTGTTTCATGATAGCCATCATATCCACTATCACATCTAACATACACTGTGGTGTATTCTAGGTCTTTATCCAACGCAATTGTTAACATTATAATCATAATGAAAATAAAGAACGCCATAAACAAATGCGAATATCATATATAAAGATCGTTTCATACAAGAGTCTATAAAACCCACACGTCACAAGTTGGCTAGTTGGGCATCTACTCTAACAATCTGGAACAGTGCACATGCTTTCACCGTGGACCTAGAATCCAAGAGATGCACATGTCGAGAATTAGATATTGAAAGGATTCCATGTTCACATGCAATCGCAGTGAGTTGCCTATTAATTGTTGATTTTTATTCGAATTTTATTTTGTTATGTTGTGGTCATTAGCGTATACTGCTCAAGTTCCGGATCAGAATTAGTGGACACTTCACGAAATTTTAGTTCTACCACCTTTTGTGAAGAGAAGATGAGGATGAAAAAAACAAAATAGACTTCCTTCCATTGGCGAATTTAGTAGAAGATGCAATTAGTTTGTTTCTGTATTTAATTGTAAATTCTTGAATGTTATAATTATTGTTTTGAGATTCCTATAATTGTACTTCGTGTTGATCGAGAGTGTTTGATTCTGGGTGGAGTTGTGGGTGGAGTGTGGGTCGAGTGTGCATTGAGTGTGGTTCGAGGGTCGAGTGTGTGTCAAGTGTGCATGGAGTGTGGGTTGAGGCCTGAGTGTGTCGAGTGTATATAGAATGTGGGTCGAGTGTGCATGGAGTGTAGGTCGAGGGTTGAGTGTGGGTCGAGTGTGCATGGAGTGTGGGTCGTGGGTCTAGAGCGCATTGAGTGGGCTGCTTATTATTATTATACGATAATGAGATTGGTCACAAGCCGAATCGAAGTACCCCCAATTGAATTGGTCCTTTTCCATAGGAGGTCTTTCGAGCCTTGCCCACTGTCTTTGAATAATGCTTCATCCCAGGGCCTAAAAGACTGCTTATTAGTTCAAGTGAGCATTGAGTGTGAGTCAAGTGAGGGTTTGCGGTTTGGGGTTTAGGGTTTAAGCATGTGGTCAAGTATGGGTCGATTATAGGTCGAGTTGGGTCGAGTTTCTACCTTAACTCTATTTGACTTGGGGTTTTGTGATTTTCACTCATATAAAGCCATTATATGACATAGTATGTATATAAATGTAACTTATGACAAACAACATATAACATATTTGACATATAATATGACAAGTAACATATAACTTATTTGATACTATGACACATATATTAAATAGGGGTGAAAATATTCCCTAAAATCCCGACCCAACCCGAACCCCGACCCAAAAAATTTCCGTCCCGATTTTTCGAAAAAATTCCCTTCCCGATAAGTATTGGGAATCTATCTGTGTTTTGTGCTCACCCGATGCGATTCCCGACACGAACCGAAATATATTAAAATAAAAAAAATATGTTTTTAATATAAAAAAATAATATTTTTTACTATATGTTAAAACAAATAATAACCAAATATTTTTTTAATATTTTTGATTTTTTGTATGTCATTCTTTTTGTATCAAAATGGAAGTTAGTTTCTACAATATAGAATTTGTTTTAACATAAATGCATATATTTTATTTAGTTATTGACGTTCATGAAAAGAAATATAGGTCAGTATTATGAGTTGGGTAAGTTGGCGCAACTATGCTTGATATTTTTTTTAAGTTTATATAATGGTAAGTTGGTGCTTTGCATATATTTGTAGCTTTTATTTATGTAAAGTATGCTTACATAACATATGTTGGTTACAGGTACCCACATGCACATGAAAAAGTAAAATATCTCCTCAAGTGCAAGCTCCAAACACCTCCCAATGGAAGTTAACTCTTTGATGTTATGGTTCAATGATACAACATCATATATTATTTTTGTTTTGGATTTAATTGTTTAGTTGATTAACCAAGATATCGTGTCACTTGTTTCAAGTATTAAAATTTTAATTTTTGATGCTTATATATCATCTCGAATGTATTTGTACTTGTTGTATTCGGGATATCCCTTCCCGACCCTACGAGATCCCGAAAATACGGGTTTCCGAATATTCGTGTCCCGATATTTTTCGGGTACGGGATCGGATAATAAAATAGATTCACAATTCTTTTCGAAATGGGAATCGGGGAAGTGGGTTAGGGGACGGGATCCTACCCGATCCCACCCCTATATATATATATATATGTGTGTGTGTGTGTGTGTGTGTGTGTGATAATACAAAGACATGAGTATGTATTCTTTTTAATTAACTTTTTCTTAAGTGAAAATATGAGTTGTTATATACGTGCATCATATCATAAGTATATATAACATATATATCATATAGGTAACATATCTACTTATTGTGTATAACATATATGTTACATAAATGTGCCATATACCCTATATATGTGTGTATCATATTATATAAATTTGATTAGGTGATTTAATTAAATTACATGAATTAAATGATTAAATATTAGAAATACTATAAATAAATTGAATAAGTAAAGATCATTCCACAGAAACTACTCATCATAATCAGGCAACACCATAAAATCGACCTAGTTTTATGGTGCACATAAAAACTCAACCCAAAAATTTGACCCACCCAAATTAAATGAGAAGCCAACTGCATTAAAAAACTCGTCCCAGAAACCAACTTCACAGAAAAACTCCACCCAGTTTCAAACCACACTACCGAAACTCGACCCCACCCAAATTAAATGAGAAGCCAACTGCGTTAATAAACTCGACCAAGAAATAACTTCACAAAACAAATCGACCTAGTTTCATACCACACAACCGAAACTCGACCCACCCATACCACAGAACAGAATCTCGACCCAGAAACTCGACCTAATTTTAAATAAGAAGCCAACTGCATTAAGAAACTCGACCAAAAACCCACTTCACAAAAAAACTCGACCCTGTTTCATACCACGCAACAGAACTCGACACAGTTTCATACCACCCATATTACCACACAATAGAAAGTCGACCCAAAAAGGGCTTAGTTGATGCTGCATTTGGGGACACCGCCCACCAAGGCAGCGGACCAAGCGGACGATGACATATGGCTAAATGATTTAATTATTTTTAAAAAAATTGAAAACTCACCTAAGTAGTGTCATTGATCTCATTTATTCATAAAACATGTATGTTCTGGAAGCAGATAAGAGCATAACAGAGCTTAGAATAGAACGATTGATCAGTATTAAGTGAAGAGCTGAGTTCAGTTAAGAAAAAAAGTTCATAACAGTTCAGAGATCAGTAGAACAGATCAGTTGAGAACGGTTCAAAACAGATCAGAGCCAGAACATATCTGATTAGATGAGATCCGCTCAAAAAAGCGTATCAGATAAAAAATATCGGTTGAGAAGAGTTGAGCAATTCAGATCATAAAATTACGGATGAGATCAGTTCAGAGAAGCGAAATAGTTCATAATAGAACAGAGCATCAGTTCAGAGAAGCGAAATAGTTCATAATAGAACAGAGCAGAATAGAAAAACAACTCAGATCAGATGAGAACAGGATAGCTCAGCGAACAAATCAGACTGGAGCTTCGTATTAGATCAGTTCAAGAGTAGAACAGATCAGTATATCAGTGTAGAACAGATCCCACTGAACAGAACATATCAGAAAGAACTTCATATCACATTTTATATGAAGTCCACGAAGCATACACTGTCCAAGAAGCATACACATGTGCAAAATATACTATAAATGTTACACGTATACTACAAATGTTATACAAAAAATATGCTAAAAATGTGCAAAATAAACCGAAAGAATGTGCAAAATAAAAAACCAACATCCATGCCTGGAACTACAAACTACAAGTACAAAATTTCCTAACAACTGCAACCAACTCATAATTTAGCGTAGACGCATTCCGTCCGGCTAATGTAAAGACTGCAACTGCCACAGTATAACTTCCACACTCACCACTACAACAAAAATTTGACACATTACAAAAAAACATTAAACTAGAAAAGCATAGAAAAAACTTTGAACAATTTATACTTAAGATTTCCTGGGGAACAAATTTGGCCGAACACTGTTCCACTGAGTGGCAGCATCAGTCTGAACACCCATTGCCATCAAAATATGTGACACCATGAGAGCTAGTGGCTGGATGAACTTCAGAAGTTTCTTTCCATTTAAATCCAAAATGCGGGTTAAATCAAACATCGTTAGCTTCTTTACTATTGGCACAATTTTCACAAGCATCGATTGGACATTGAATCAAAAAGGTACCAAAATAAAAGATGCCTTATCCCAGGGTCTTGTCGGCCGATCTGAGTACTCCAACCACGTACACATCATCAAAACCTCTACATTGGTCTTCCCACCTTCAGTGAAGGCAAACGTAACCAGCTAGTAGAAACTAAAATCCATCAATGCAATGTCTGCACGAAAGATATAGGGGTAGGCATTCTGCAACTTAATGAGGTCGTGCAAGCATTCATCGACATTATAGAAGAGGTCTAAATAAAAATTTTGAGTTTTAAGGTAAGAAAAAAGTAATAGACCAAAAACATTAAAAAAACATACACCTACATCAGTGTACCACCAAGTCCCTGGAGTGGCCATCTCAAGGAACCAACCTTCTTGTATGCCGTGATGAATCCACGTTTCTCTCACCATCACCAAAATTTCCAATCTCCATACCTATCCTTGCTCACGATAGTTTAATTGTGAGGCCTTGGTAATTAGATCGGGTTAATCAGTTTAGAGTGGAGCAGTTTGGGTGCAAGCTGAACTGTTTTCCTGAGCATTGAGATTGTCAGGCCTCGTGCTCTAATCAGAGTTAAACCATACAAACACATGCAGAAGCTACTAAAAAGCGGATAAAATTTTCACTTTTGGCCTGACGGTTTGAAACAATATAATTTAATATAGTGCGATACTCAAAATAGAATCCCAGTTTACTAAAATCACCACAACAATAACAGTATAGCATAAAACCAGCATCAGACTCCAACATTCAAAGACACCAACGAAGCACAGGGCATCTCCCCGGCAAAACTGGACCGATACATATAAATATGCTATACGCCACTGGGATACTCTAACCACCTCCTGGAGCACCTCCAGCTGGGCTAAAACCACGACCAGTTGTAAAACCTGGGTTTCCTGAAAACAACACAACAAGGAAAACAACCAAGCCCAGTGGGACATGGGGTCAAACCCCAGTACGGAGAGAAACTATAAAACAGCAGTAAACAACAAGAATAAAATGCAGATGCTATGCATGAGGAAAGAAACAACAGCTCAACGGGATCTGCAACAGAATATGTGGCCACGGTGAGTGTAGGACATGTGGGTGCTACCCACTCACCCCTACTCGCCCACTCTTACCAGATGCATCAACAACCCAACCTATGAAATGTGGTAGCTAGCCACTCGGTGCATAGGGGAAATGAGAGTGCGGAATCGCCGCTCGCCTTCGCATCCTGGTAAGAAAACAAAGAAGCAACAACGAAACAAGGCAATGGCTGCCACAACTGAAATGGAATGTCATGCGTGTATGCAACATGCTGGAACACAAGCATATAAACATATGCAACACAACAATTAAACACAATAAGCATACACAGTCCTCAACCAGGACAACAACCAAGCACGACAATCCAACACAGCCATCTCGCAATTCATCCAAGCCAAATTCCACGCTGAATTACAAACTCAAGATCCGTACCTTTTACTTCTGTGTAATAATTACCACAAGAAAGGTCCCGGAAAGCTGAACAATAACCTGTCAAGCACACAGGGGATAAATCATCGGGACTCAAATACACAGAAGGTACTGCCGAGAGTTACAACTCAACCAACGATCAATCCCATCAATACCACTTAATAGGGAGCTTAAATCAACTTACTAAAGCTAAGATCTTACAACAATTCGAAGCTACCTGCTCACAGCGAACACACAGCCAAGACAATAACTTCGCGACCTCGCTCTAGCTAACAACAGCCTCCACCGCTTACGTCATCATATCTGCCATCAGCTGGTCACCTAAAACATCGGTTGGTTTCTCTCACGTGAAATCCTCCAAAAGTCTGGTACCAGTCGCGACATCTAAAACGCAGCGTTGCAACTAATTAAAACGGCGTCGCATAGCTTACATAATACTTTCTGCCAACAGCTGGTTATCCATACGCAATATACAGTAACGCACCACCAGTCGCAAGCTATAGTGACGTTGACTAACGTTGACGCCTGCTGATCAAAATCAAACAAATATGCTTACGTCACTAGCTCCTCAAAACGGTGCCGTATAGCGCTCAACACAAAAACACGCTAACTACCCAACGACTGGTTCCTTACGTTATCTGCTGGCAGACTTCACCAAACACTTATCGAATTCTTCCACCAGCTGAGCTTACGTCAGCAAATACTACGCCAACGCACAACAACAGAAAACATGACGTCACGATGTCTGCTGACAGATATCTCCACAAACTTCAAAAAAATACAAAAACCTCCAGAATTGTTCTAAGTGAGGAATTTGACCCGAAATTACTACTCAAACATTTAACAGAGATCTTAAACCACCAAGAATCTCAAAACACCGATTAATTCTCACGATTAATCTTAAACACAAATCCAGGTCTCACATTTCTCCCCCACTAAATAGGATTTCGTCCTTGAAATCAATTAACAATTCTGAACATTCAATACAACAGCAGAAACCAAACAACAGCTCGCCTAACACAAGTCCAAGAGTTCAAGATAACTGCGCAACATTTAACAACAACTAGGGAAGAAATACAATCAGCACTAACAGCTACTGGAAATATAGCTTAACAGCTACTCAAATAGATGCTGCCACTCGCGCTGCATCTTTTCTTCCAGCTCCCAAGTAGCCCCTTCCCTTCCATGTTTGCTCCATTGCATCATCACCAACGGAATAGTCTTATTCCTCAACTGTTTCTCTTTTCTGCCTAGGATCTGCAAAGGATATTCTTGATAACTCAACGACTGATCTAGCTCCACCTCGTCAGTTCCAAGCACATGAGACGGATCTGGCTCATACTTCCTCAACATGGAAACATGAAAGACGTCATGAGGAGAAGACAACTCTGGCGGCAACAACAGCCGATACGCTAAAGGGCCAATCCTCTCGACAATCTCATAAGGACCAACGTAACGAGGGGCTAACTTTC
>KV009412.1:23318-35256 GCA_001598015.1 Dorcoceras hygrometricum | reverse complement strand
TTCCCTACATTTCTCTCATGACTTTTTGGTCACCTACAGTAATATGCTTTAGGAAATATTCCCAATTTTGTATGTATAGTATTAATTTTGAAGAACAGTTTTAGGGCAGGTTTGTCAAGGTATGGTATTAATTTTATTCCAATCCTATCATATCTCATTTTCGATTGAAGTAATTTATTTCGAATCAATCAAATCAGTACGTAATTATTTTGCATCAATCAAATCCTTAATTATTTATCTCATATCAATCAAATCATTAATATAATATTACAATATTATTCATGTTCTTCTTATTTTATTATATTTATTAATATTCTATAAATAGTAAAAATGTAATTGAAAACTTTATCTCAATTTAATTAATAAAATCAAATATATTACTCTTAAATATTATTTTATATCCAACTTAATTCTCCTATAACTACACCGTCTTCTATTAATCGATTCTCCTTCGACTGATCACACCCTTATTATTTTACTTTTAACCGCAAAAATGTCAATCACTAGGGATGCATTGAACTTGCTATTGGCGGATATGAAGTGAGGCCCAAGAGCCCTGTCTTTGCCTCAGATTCTTTGCCCATGAATATATAAAAATAATAGAAAATACTGATATTCAATGAACCTATTTGTACCCCAGGTTTTGCAATTAAATACAAGACGTGTGTTATTTTGTGTTATTATTTAAACTATTTTTTTGTTTTATTAATTGAATACTATCATTAAATTGCGAATATTATATGCTATTCGACATTTCTTTCTCATGTTTTCTTTGTTAAATCTATTTCTTTAGAAAATATAAGTTTTAAATGGTACAACTTTTTAAGTTGGTGTCGAGCCTCAAAATTTCTTTAAAGGTTCGGCCATGTTGCTATTATGAATCACATATATCACAAAGGAAACTTTGATATAAAGATAACAATGAACTAGCTCTTATATATTATTGCAGTCACTTTTGCTGGGATGCCTTGGCCTTTCTCTTCTCCATGAAGAAGAACCCGAACAATGACAGGATAGAAAAGGCTGAGAAGCATATCGCCGATATATCGAGCGACACATGGCGGCCACTGATGGCCTGGACCTGGAACAAGTTCGTGGTCTTGTTAGAATCCGTGGTCTGCCCGAATGCCACCTCCACTAGTTCGGCGTTTTCGGCGTATGCGCGTTGCTGGGATGCCTTGGCCTTTCTCTTCTCCATGAAGAAGAACCCGAACAATGACAGGATAGAAAAGGCTGAGAAGCATATCGCCGATATATCGAGCGACACATGGCGGCCACTGATGGCCTGGACCTGGAACAAGTTCGTGGTCTTGTTAGAATCCGTGGTCTGCCCGAATGCCACCTCCACTAGTTCGGCGTTTTCGGCGTATGCGCGGACGAAATAGGTCGCGGTCGGCACATCCCGCGCCACTGTCCACTTGTAGGTATTGCCGGACGGACTGTATGGCCTGGTCACGATATCATGTGAACAGGTTTTATCTTTTTTCAAATCGTCGACGGTCTTCCGCCACCCGCGGTCCTTCTGGCTCACCGGAGCGTAGCAGAGCTTGACGGCCACCGTTTTGTAGGCGGAGTCGGTTCCCGGTGCGACTGTCGTGTTGAGTGACCATGTCACGGTGATTGAGTCTTTCCCAGCTTTAAGAGCTGCAAGTTCAATATATACAGTTTAAATTTCAAACAATATGTAAACACTCTTGGATCATAGCATATTTGTTTTGTGCATAATATTGATTGATCAGATATAAAGAGGTGGTTAAATTATCTTTCATTCCAAGAGTCAGTAACCATAGGAAAAATGATCTCTTATCATTATTATTAATTTCAAATATGCACATAGACCCTTGTCAGTTTTAGGATGCTTTATTCTACTACAGTGAAAACAAAAGTCTGGATTCCATTCGGGTCGAAATTCTTGCAGGGAGAGGGGTTACCTTGTCCGTTTGTCGGCGAGGCGGTCACGACCAGAGTCTTCTGGCCCTGTAGAGAAGAGAAGGTGACACCATAGCAAGCAGCTACGAGGCAACAAAACAGTGCCGAGGCCAAAAGAAAACCTTGATTCGCCATTGATTGGATGCTTGAAGTTCCAAGAAATCTGGGGAAAACGATATGTGGAAAGTTGAAAAGATTATCCCACTCAAGATTGAAGATCTGATTTTTGGATATAAGACAATTGCTGAAATCTTGATTCCTGATATAAAGAGGGCCACGCACAAGGTCTTTTCCACTTATTACAACCTTTGAATCAGTCAAAGGTTTTTTTTTTCTTGAAGGGAAAAGTAAAAAAATATCGTACATAGTAAACACCAAAAAGTCAAACATGACAAACTTGCAAATTTTTCCCGTTTAATGATGGTGGCTGATCGGAGTTATTACACACATGAAAAGGAAGATGTTTGAAAATCCTCGCGATTTAATTATTTTTAAGGGGGAAGTGTCCCGATAGATATGCAAGGGATCGATGTGCTCGACTCTAGTAAATGTGTAGGTAGTTGACTTTGGCTTTTAATATGCATGAATGAATCATGGCGGTACAATTTCAGGATGAGTTCAAGAATCGGAGATTTTTTTTATTTTCAAATTAACAACATCTTCGCTTTATTTATACTCAAAGTATAATAATATGTCGACTCTAAGTTAACTATTTGTATTAAGCGTTTAACACTATATCAAAAGCTATACCTATTAATCAAGATGAAACTTTTTTTCCTCATACATGTGACATAGTGTAACTATTGTATGTGTTAAGGTATGACTGTTAGGCCCAAGTCCGGGAGTTATGTGTCTAACTGCTGATGATACAATTTACTTAGTGATCAGTCTTATAATTTTTTACCTCCAACACTATCAGCAACATAGATAATATTACCCGTTAAGATCTGGCATAACTGTTTACAGCTCACCTAGTCAATCATATCAAGCGGCGCAACGTCGACAACTTGATGTATAAGAGCTTCCCAAGAGGTCAATCATCTGAGTACTATTCTCACACATGCATGCTTAACTCAACACTAATATCACATGTTACAAGTGTTTGAAATGTTACTTGTTGAGTTAAGCGTGCATGTGTTAGAACAGTACTCGGATGAGTGATCTCCCAAAAAGTTTCTCATACGTCAAACTGCTGACATTGGGTCGCTTGATCGGTTGACCATGTGGACTGTAAAAGTGTGATGTCAGATCTTAACGTGCAATACTATCTCTACTGAGGATAAGGCCGACGGTAGGAAAAGTGTAAGACTGATCTTTAAGGGAATTGAGACAACACCAGCAGTTAGACACGTATCTCTCCTGACTCATGGGCCTAACAGTCCAACCCTAAACACACATAACACTCTGCGCTGCCATATTATAAGGAAATAAAGTTACACCTTGACTAACAACTATAACTTTTGATCTAATGATAATCCTAACATTACTTTATACCTAGAATGTGAATAGAGTTCACCATTAATTACTCCTCATTATTTATACATGGAATGTGAATAGTGTTTACCACTTCTCCTTATTATTTAATGTTACTATAAAACGCTGTTCCTCTCGCGATATAATATTACTAATATCATAATCCTATATTATTCAATGTTCGGTAAAAAGTATTATTTATCTCGTAGCAATGAAATCAATATTTATATATATTTATTAATTTTAGAAAGACGAAAATATAATTTAACAATTTATCGCAAATTAAATCCATCAAACCAAACATATTATTCTTATTAAATATTATTTTTTATCCAACTCAATCCTTTTATAATCACACTATTTATTATTAACCATATCCACAATAGATAATCCATCGACGGTGCCTAGGTAAATTTTCATAGTAAGCATAACTATGTGGGGTTTCACTTATTATAAAATATTTTTCAAAAAAAAAATAACTAAATTAAATTGTTGTGTATATGGCGATCAAGGAATAAAGGACACATGGAAGGACACATGGAATGAGCTGTTGCTGTTAACCGTGATTAAACCAAAAGGTCACATGAGAATAGAGATAACAATTTTCCCCGCGAGTTTGGATCTCGTTGAGAAAACCAAAATGGGGTGGGTTTTGGGATTCTTATAAATCCCCGAAGCAAACGAAGATGACAATAGTACTCCATCCCTTAACTCCCAATACCCACCCGAAAAAATATCAAAATACCGTTTTGCATGTTTTCTGAGAAAAAAGTCTCACTTTTTTCTTGCACGAGGAACACAAATATAACATTTATTAATTATTCATATTAGTACTCATTATGCAAATATTGAATATATGTAGATGAACCGAATCCGACCGAAAAGAACATTCATTAGTCCAAATCATCAAAAACAATAAATGGAATTTTGTACAAGAAGCTTCGGTTCTCCCTAATACTTTTGTTACCCAACATTGTTGTCAAGACTTATGTGGTCATCTACAATATATAGTGCTAGGACATTAGAGTCCTATTTTCTATTTGTAATTGTAAAAATGTCAATCCCTAGGATACATAGAACTAGGCAGCTAAAGTGTGGTGTAGGACAAAGATTATCTAAATACGTCGTATGAAAGTATTTGCAAAATTTAATCTTATCCACTTCTCGCATTTGATATAAGTTGTTAATAAAATTGGAGCTGAAATTATTTTATTCGATCGAAGATTTTACCTGATAAACCTTCGTAAAGGAGCAAGGATCAAACAATTTGAACTTGGACTATGTGACCTATATATATATATATATGATGTAGCCAAATAGTTCAGCCGACCAGCTGCTACCACGTCGAGGACCTCGGGGACGTCGGGCGTCGGTGATTGGAGATTACGTGCGTATTCCTGCAACCAACGAACAATTGTCAAAGGGCGCCGGAGATGTGTCTGGCGAAGCCCCTCCGATGCTTAAGTCAGCCGTGCACGAGAGTAAAATGAGATAAAATATAAGCTGTGTGCGAGAGAGTGCGATAATGAGTGAATGATCGTAAGAGAACGAACCTGGGGGTATTTATAGAGGGGCTAGACAGATGAATCGTCTCGTTGGCACGTTCTGTCGAGACGTGGGTGAGATCGTGCGCCCGTCTCCCGCATAATACGACCCACGTTCTCCGTCTTTTGCGGAAGTGCTTTAACACATCGGGTTGGGGTCCTCGGGAGAGGCTAGCACTTATATTGTCTCCTCGGGTTTATAAGCTCTTCTCTATAATGAAGGAGCTCGGGCGATTCCCGAGCGTATGGCATGGCCTCGATGAAAATCCCGAGCTCCGAGCTCCCTGCGTGTACCCCGATCTCCGAGCTCTATGCGCGCCTCTTGATTGCTTTCGCCCTTGATGACGTAGGTAGGGTTGGTGCTTTGTCCTCGAGTACCGAGTTACTAATGGTCCTCGGGTCCCGAGCTACTAATGGGGGACATCAATATATATATATATTTATATATATATATTGTGGTCCAAATTAACGTCCGATATATAAATATTAAATTGATATCAAATTTTTATGTGAAAAACCTTTAAAAGTTATTAGGGTAAAAATTACGAATAAGTTGGAAATTTCACTATAATATTTAATACTATCTTACGGTCTTCAGATAAACGCATTCTCTTAATATTGGAGAAACTCTCTCGAGAATATAATGGATCTACAGAACCTAGATCGAGCTCCCCATAGGGATGTAACAAACTTCAAACGAAATTTGCAAAAATAGGATGGATTTATCGAATCTAGGTAAAGCTCCCGGTAGGGCGTAACAAGTTTCATTTGAAATTTGTAAGAAACGTGGCTACACTTGGCATTTGCTTTCCTCAATTGATCGACAACGTGCAACCAAATTGTAGCAAATTATTTCATGCATTAAATTAGGTTCTAGTTGTTTAACTTATATATATATATAATCTAAAAAATATTAAACATAGATATTTAAAATTTTAAATTTGGAATGTGCAAGGATAATTAATAAATCTTGATATTAGTCCTAAATGTAACGATGATGCGTCATTTGATAAAAGGAAATGAGGTTACTTTTGGAAATATGCAAAATGTCGGACCATGACTGAAAAATGGGACTGAATCAGATGTTCGAACACTCCAATTAAATCAGCTAACTGTACACCAATTCCACCATTGCTCCACTATACCAAACTTTGTCAACTACTTTGGAAAATTTACAAGTCCAAACTTTGCTCTTATTTCAATTCTTAATCCATGTCCTTGGAAAGAGCCTGCTTATTTCGACACGATATAACATGACAAACAATGCGAAAGAGGTACGAATGAAGGGGTAAAAAGCATATCGTTGCATCGAATTATAGTCGACTCCGTGCGACAACTTAAACTTCATATGTCATTCCAACTTTAAGAAGCCTTTTCTGGGGAATGGCCAACATTTTACCTCCATGCCTAAAGTTATTCCTTAGGAATGTGTAGGCATAGTTTATTACAATCTTCTTGAGCAAAGATGAGTCCTTTTTCGCCACCACTTCTGCTTCTCCTAGCAGATAAAACACACCTTGTTCCATAGCTTTGTCGATAAATCGCATTCGTTCTTCTGCTTTCGGAAGCACGGCCAGTGGAATGTTCACCCCTTTGTTACTCGAGCTAACAGACTGAATCGCTGCAGAAGAAGTCGATCCTTCACCCGATAAATCCGGTTCATGCTCATGGTCCTTTTCGACAACTCGGTTGTGTAAAACATGTTCAAGCCTTACGAACTCCTTCAAGTTCTGCACTAGCTGTTGTTCAAATTCACCCGGTTCCTCGATTGGATCCTTGTATCCGTACCTCACGACACAACGGTAAACATTGTATTCTCTTGGTTCAACCTGTCTAAACAAAAACCGCTCCTCACGAGAGACGTTGCTGATAGGAATGGCTTTTATTGAGACCATTACCATCACGGAATGAATAGAAGGGATATTAGAAACAAAGTGAGGAAATATTGGTGGGATTCTTTGGACAAGTTCAGAGTAGAGAAGGCCAATTCCAGGTAGTTTCTTTATGCCTGTGTTTAAAGCCAAGTCCCTCACATACACGCTAGAAACCTTATTTTTCAGCTCGAAAATGTACCGTTGCTGCTGCGAGTAATGCCATGTACCCATTATTATCATAAGCACTAGAGAGAAAGCCAATGGGAGAAACCCGCCTTGGCTAAACTTGTAGAGAACGGACGACAGATATACCAACTCCACCGAGATGAAAACGAAAAAAACAAGCAAATCCACCAAATTCTAGTTTCCCATATAAAGAGCATTATCAATGTTACCAGAGATGTTGTTATCAGCATCACCGAAACAACGGCTATACCTACAACATGAATAAGTTCATAACCATTAGCTATATAAGAAACATTAGACATGAATGAAGTTAGTTCGACGAAATTACCATAGGCATTAGCAATCTTTTCTGTTGATTTGAAACCATAAGTTATGATGACACAGGCAATCATGAGAAAATAATTGATATCAGGAATGTATACTTGTCCCTCATACTTTCCAGAGGTGTGAACAACTTTTACTCTCGGAAAACAACTTAGGCTCAGGGATTGGGAAACGATGGCGAATGCTCCAGATATCATAGCTTGACTGGCAATAATGGCTGCAACAATAGCCACAACAAAAGTTGGCCAATAAAGTGGACCTGCATTACATATACAGATACAAGTGTTCAGTTCTGACTCAAAAACCATGAGAGATTCGATATTATGTTTGCATTGGATGCCGAAGAGAAGTATTAACTTGGTATGGAGTCATAAAATGTGTTTCGTACATGATCAGGAAACTTGGATAGATACGCAGCTTGTCCAATATATGCACAGAGGATCGCAGGAAAAACAATGCCGGAGAAACTTATCTGACATGATCGGAAAAAAAGGAATTCTCTTGAGCATATTTCACCTCAGACAGGATTACAGGGGAAATACATATTTTGTGTCAAACAAGCCATGCCTTAGATTCAAGTTATAGCCATACTAGTAATACTCTACATAATGAGCTCACTGCAACTATTTCATTATAGATATTCGATAAATCTATTCACAGGTTTTATAAACTCTTTCATATTTCTCAGACAATCCAATGAAATAAGGGTAATCATTCCCTTCTTACCTGATGTCATCTGTTATCGTTTCAAAATACGTAGGGCAAAGACTCTACACAATCAGTCAGGGTCGACTAACAATGAGCTCAGTCCATTCTTGTTCTTTTTTTATGAAAACAAACAAACTCAAGTTGCCAGCTAGAAGAATTATAACATGTACATGATCATTGCAAAGTCCTCCAACGGATCGATGTGGCATAATGGAACTATAGTATACTTACTTGTATGGCCGGTACATTGAAGTGGCCCAAATCAGCAAACATGGCCTCAGTCCCTATTGAGAATAATAAAAGAAAAACATGAGTTTTGAAGTGACAGTTCGACAAATTTTAGTACGTTAACTTATGAGAGAATATAACCAGTGATGCAGAGAACAACTCCACCAAGAGATATCCATGCTTTGTGGCCATTTCTTTGGAAATATTTCACAATATAGAGTGGATTGAAAGCTCGTAAAACCCGAGTTTCATGCTTGAATAAGTTGTAGGCGCCAAATCCACTTATAAATAAAAGCCATAAGCAGATTGCCGGAGCAAAGGTGTAGCCCACTTTATCAGTTCCAAAACGTTGTCCGCAGAAGAGAGCAATCAATAAGATTATTGAAATGTACACAACAGCATCTGTGAAAAGACATAACATCATTATTCATTTACATAAAAAGTATGAACATATCATGATTTCGTATATTATATGCCGAGGATGAACATAAACACAAGAAAAATACTGCAAGTACCTTGGCTCAAACCATTGATTCCACTTACAACAGAAATGACTGCAAATTCAATCAAAACACTTATTGTAAAACAACCACTTAGCTAATCTATGTTCCCATTTTTTCCTAGCCCACATCCCAATTTGTAGTGTCAATTTCCTTTTTTAGTAAAAACCATTAACATGTGTTCCAGGATATACCTGAGATGCAGGGTGTAAGAACACCATCACCAATTACCATGGAAGTTCCAAGAATCGTTGTGAGGAAAAGCGCGACTTTAGCGGTTTTGCTCTTCTCAAGCTTCTCTTTGATCCTCCGAGCCGCAGAAGGGGTTTCGAGTTTGTAGTTCGAAAGCTGGGAGTCTTCAGGCTGACTATTTGGTATCAGACTCACGTTAGCATACCGACATATTAAGGAATACAGGGCAAATGTACCTCCTGCTGCCAGCTCCCAGAATGAAGTGTATTAGTTTTATAGATAAATCAAATATGACAACAGAAACATCATTGATTGACACACATTTTGATTTATGACCGGTTTCTACTCAAAACATCGAGTTTTTGAATGATATACAAAAACATACCATCACCATTGTCATTTGCCCTCAAAACAAGGAAGACATATTTGATCATAGGAATAAGCACAATGGTGTAAATGATGAGCAAAAGAACTCGGAGTACGTCGTCGCTATGCCGAATCCCTTCGGGGAAAGAGGAGGAGAACACGTACAACGACGAGGTCCCGATGTCTCCATATATGACTCCTATGCTTTGGAAAGCTAGAGTCAAAGTCCTGTGCCAGCCCGGCTGCACAATTACATACAAGAGAAATGGTATTGTATGTATAAGTATAACTACCATGTTAAATCTAATATATAACTAATGAAAGCAGCATATATATAGTTAGCCAGTTATGTACTATCATCAGGATCGATCAAGGTAACCGGGAGCGAAACCTGGCAGGAGGAGATGCCACGAGCTGCCGGCTTAGAAGAAACATTTCCGGCCTCTATGTTCAACGAGTCGATGCGGCGCACCACAACCGATGAAGCTTTTTTTTTTCTGTCAAATGGGTGTTTGGTTCTGGTTCTTCCTCGTACTGATGATCATGTGGACCCGCCATTGATGCTTCTTTGGAGCTAGCTAGCTTCAGCAGTATCGGGGGTTAGTGTTTGTGTGCTTCATATATAGGATTTTGATTAGTGTCTGTGTTTTCGATTTGCATGAAATATTTGGTACATGCCTGATTGGTGGGTCAACATTTTACTCCACCGGGTGTGCCCTTCATCAAAACAAAGTGTTATCTTCCAATTTTAACTTTCTCCAAAAGTTTATTTTACTATTTGAATGCGGACTCCATCCCAATTATAACTTGGATTTACTAATGTAACCTATTAACTAGGTTTTGGAGATATGAGGCTATGTTGTACTTGGTGTGTTAATCATTGATTTCCATATAGATATTAGTTTAAGCGGCTTTCTTAGTTTGTGTGCAAAAATAATCAAGTGGGATTGGAATTGGAATTTGATTTTAAATTTTGGATTTAGAATTCCATTTTGTTGTTTGGCAAAATGTTGGAGACAAATTAATATATTTTTTTGTGATAACAAAATAGATGAGTTTCGAACTAAGATGGAATAAAACAACATTGTTACAATTAAGAATGGAATAAAAAAAATTTGATAATGTCATTTGTTCAGAACAAAACAGGTGATGAGCTTGTTCAGATTATAATACTCAATTCAAGATCAGTTCAGATTGGATAATCAAGAATAGATTACAGTTCAGCTTAATAGTGTAGCTTATAGCTGATCAGATGACTGAGAATAGAATCGATCGTATAAGCTAAGCAAACTGTTTAGTGAGAACATCAATAGATCGGATTAGAACAAATAATAAGCTTTTGACTTCAAAGGAGCATTTATGAACGGTACGGTATCATACCATATCGAAAATTTGGGTATATCGAAATTTGGTTCAATAAGCACGATATACCGATATTTTCGCAATTTTTCCCACAAACGATAACGGATGGAAATATATGGGTCGTATCTTATTCTTTGATCATATATGGACAGTGCTATGCGGTGAGTATGTGAGTTTGATGTAAGAATTAAATCATGTTTGGTTGAATAACATGATACTGAATGCGGAAAACGGATCAAGAATTACCTCCAGCCATTGATTCTGATGCGGAACTTAAACAGCACGAGCAACAAACTGAAATTGCTACAGAGTCTTCTAAGCACTCCAGACCTCACAATAGATGGTGTGAATGATTTATGGTGTGTGTGCTTAGGGACCCTAGAGCCACTATTTATAGATGATTTATGCCATCAACAAATCTATCAAGATTGTGACAAATCTTGATAAGATACATCTTTAGGTATTTTGATTGATTCAAACTCTTATAGATTGTGCACGTCTAAATCTTTCAAGATTTGGCCACTTAATAAAGATAAAAGATGTGCATGATCAAATCTCAATCAAAATCTATATGTGCCACTTAATGAGATAATATTTTTGATATCCGGATAAAATATTTCTAATAGTCTCCCACTTGGCACATATGTATCTCATCATCACAAATGAGTAAGCAAAATACACGAATCATGGCGATAAGTCCCCTAAGATCGAGTATTATCTTCCATGTATCACGATGTATTATGTTCCTCTACAGATAACTTAATGAATAAACCTCATGTTTATTCAAGGTCCAACTTTAGTGATATTCTCAAACAATGAATGTGTAACACAAAATATGAGAAATTCGTAATAGAATTTCATTAATAACTGAAAATTGTTCTTACAACAATAATTACATAAGGGAACCTAGTCCCATTCTGTCTACATGATCCTTAAATTTTTGCGGTGGCATGCCCTTAGTCAAAGGATCGGCAATCATCAATTCAGTGCTAATGTGTTCAATGACCACTGTTTTATTTTTAACACGTTCTCTTATGGCTAAGTACTTTATGTCGATGTGCTTGCTTCGACTCCCACTTTTATTGTTCTTAGCCATAAAGACAGCAGCTGAATTATCACAGAATATCCTCAATGGCCTAGAAATGGAATCCACAACTCTAAGCCCAGAAATGAAACTCTTCATCCAAACACCATGTGAGGTGGCCTCAAAACAAGATACGAACTCAGCCTCCATAGTGGAAGTAGCAGTCAA
>KV009411.1:4901-42361 GCA_001598015.1 Dorcoceras hygrometricum | reverse complement strand
AGTCTATAAACCCACACGCCACAAGTTGGCTAGTTGGGCATCTACTCTAACAAGGCGAGCTCAGCGCCACCAATCTTGCTCCAAACGGCGGCGTAAATCGATGGCAATCGATGGAGAAAAGGGTTCGAATGAACAGTAAGGGTTTCGAAGATTCTCGGGAGGAAGATAAGAAATGTCGGGTTCGAAATCGACTAAGTGTTAATCGACACTCATATTTAAATCCCCAAGTCAAAGCTACAGTGAAAGTCAACCATCGACAAACTCAGATCTGAGAGCATTCAGATCTCAGCGCTAACTCAAATATGCCTTCGCTATGCTATACTAGGTCACAACCAACAAACGTCGTCGCGTTACCGCAAAACGACGTAGCATAGGGGTCCCCCTCAAATAACAGATCTCGCATAAAATACCCGTTCGCTCATCCAGATTTGACCAAATCTAAAATCATTAAACCACACCGGTCTACATCAACTCACGAACTAGACTGGTCTACATAGTACCATTGACTAACACTTGACTTCTCTTCGCTAACCAAGTCTGTTTCCTCTCACAATACCAGATCCGACTATCACCCCGAAACGACATCGTATCAGACATACTCATCTAAAGCCAAATCTGATATGTGCCAAACGAAGCCGCATCACCTATACTCAAAACGACATCTCTTCACTTCCCTCTCAAGGCCAATTGCTCAAACACACGAGGGAAATCTCAAATCTGATTCTCTCTAGCGCTAACACGGGAATCCTAATAACTTACCTTCTCCAAGTCACCCGATAGCGACCAACAGTCCAAATCTGATATATTCTACCCTAGATCTGAATATCCAAAATCATCAACAGAAAAACCAATTCTCTCAAATCTGAAAACCCAAAAACTAACGTCTCCATTGGTTAATCCTCATCAAGATCTGATTAACAGACTAATCCCCAATTAATAAATTTCTATTCCTCACAAAGCAGTAAATAAATACGCTGAGATTTGTTTATGGAAGTTCGATGCTGAATCTACTACGTCTCCCCTTCTTCCGCAATCGGGAAGGATTCCACTAGAAGACTTTGATTGCAGCGACCCTTCGCTACAACCCACTCCTACGACCAGCAGCCGCAAGAACTCCTAGCAACACCATTGCACGCCAGCCCGCAAGCTGTGCGTGTCTAACTCCACTTCTTTAACGCCTCGGTGAGAAAGGCTACACACACTTCTTTAACGTCTCAGTGCGAAAGACAACTAGACTTGTTTAATGTCTTTGTACAAAGGCTACATATGAGAGTTTTGTGTTTGTATTCACTCATTTTCTGTTAAGCTCAACTCTCGTTATATGCGACTGAATCTGTGTGTGAGAATTTACAGTGTAAACTCACTCTCTCTTGTTTTATCACACACTGGGAAGTGCTTCTACAAAGCTGATATATTCTTGTTTCTTCCGCTTCACCCTTCTTACTGCTCATCGCCTTCTTCATATAAATATCCTTGTGCAGATTTTGCCCGTTGGACACATCTTTCCAACCGTTGATCAGTCTTCTGAAAAGGTTCTGGCATGGTTGTACTTTGTGTGCTTTCACATTTAATGCTTCTGCAGGCTTTATGACTTTGAGCTCTGTCCACATTTAAATGCTCTGCAGCCATTGTTGACTCTGAGTACGAGAATTGTGTACTTGATGTGGACAAGACGAAGCAAATCAGTTTGAACTAATACAATGCAATATCCACAATACTTATATAACGCCACAAAATCCATAAGACCACATTTATGCATTTTATTAATTTCATGGGCCAAAATGGCAATTTTAAATGTTATGTATTTGCTGATTTCATTGATTTCAAAAAATAAGATGCGTCGCGGCTGGTTCCAGCAGATGACTCCAAGAGCGATACATGAGCAGGTTTAAATTGATTGAAAATATCTTTAAGGAGGACAAATGATTTCTTTTGAAAAAGGTTTGGTGTTTTACAAACTTAAAATGAGATGAAAGGGAATTTTACTAAAATTTCACAACTTGGTTGAAGTGTGTCATGCTTTGTAAACATAGCACCTTGCCACTAATCCCTTCCATATAAATAGCTGTTTTGAAAGTGTTCTTCGAAATATTTTCCAGAGAAGTTTGTGTATTGCTCAGGGAGAAGATTCTGCCGGAATTTACCACGGTTGCAAAGCTTTGTTAAGGCAAGTAAAAGCTGATCCTTGCTACACCATTTAAAGCTTATATTGATTTTATTCATTTTATGGATCTGCTTGCCTGTATATTTAAGATATGTTGAAGTTCATGTTTAAAATAATTTACGCATGATCAAGGAAAGAAAGATTGGGTTCAAAATGATGCTTTTATGCTTCCAAGTGTTTTCCAGAAAATATGGTTATTGAGGATTCGAGTTTGATTCAAGTATGTTTATGAATGTTCTTCCTTTCGGTGGTTTGTAATGTCAGGCCTCGTGCTCACAACAGATAAACACATGCGGAAGCTATCAAAAAGTGGGTAAAATTTTCGCTTTTAGGCCCGACGGTTTTAAACGTATAATTTAAAATACAACAGTACTTAAAATAAGTTTCCCAAATCATAAAACAATCAACAACAAAGCATACATAATTCAAACATGTATCAAATTCCCCCTACGGGTACAACAACAAAGCGCAGGGCATCCCCCTGGCTAATTGATACATATATATATGCTATATGCTACTGGGACACACTAGCCACCTCCTGGGGCACCACCAGCTGGGTTGAAACCACGACCAGCTGTAGAACCTGGGTTTCCTGAAAACAACGCAAAGAAACAAACCAAGCCCCGGAGGGACATGGGGTCAAACCCCAGTACGGAGAGCAATAATACAACAGAAATAACAGCAAGGAATAAAATGCAGGTGCTATGCATGAGACGCCAAGGAACAATGGAAAGCTCGACCCACAAGGGAGCTAAGGAACTCAAACATAGCTCCAAGAATCATCGACAACGAACAATGGCCACGGGGTGTGTTCACAGTGTGGTAGTGAGCCACTCGCCATGATACAACACCCACTTACCGGATGCATCAAACCACTCCACCTACTGTTGCCTCGCCCATGAACTGTGGTAGTTAACCACTCGGCTCATGGTGGCTACGATCCCAGAAGGGAGATGAGAGTGAGGTATTGCCGCTCGCCCTCACATCCTGGTAAGAAAACACTAACAATGCAACAATGGTACAAAGACTACCAAAACTAGAAAGGAATACCATGCGTGTATGCAACAGGCGGGAATGCAGGCATATAAACATATGCAACGCAGCAATTACACAAATAGCATACACAATTCTCAACAGAACACAACCAGCAGGCACGGCAATTCCACATACCAGCGACTACAATTCATCCAAGCCATAACTTCGCTGTAAAACAAGCTCAAATCCGTACCTTATACTGAGCAACAACTAACCCTGCGAGAAGTCCCGAAGACTCTGGTAAAAGCCTGTTAAACACACGGCATACACAAATTAAATCTAACAGGTTGCTAACCAAGCTCACGACTGGGAGTCTCACTCGACCAGCTGCCCAATATACCTCAACAATAACATAGAAAGCTTAAAACTATGGCTAGGAACAAGGTCTCACCGAAAACCAGAACGTAGTTCTACCAAATCGACGCAACACTCGAACGGCAGAACTTCGCGTTCCTCGACTAGCCAATTACAGCTTCTAAAACTGGTATGAATTGGAAGAGCTTCTCAAGAGGAGTCCAACGCTACCTCGCACGAGCCAAAACAACCACCGGAACGATGGGAAAAAGCCGGAAAAGCTCACGGCTGAACAGTGTTCTAGGGTTCGAAAGATAAGGAACGAAAGGCTGGAAATATTTGCTAAGTATGGGAAATGATATCCAATCAAAGACCAAAACCAGTCGCTAACTACAGTAGCGAACAATCTCTCGCAGCTGGACAACCAGACGCTGTTTCGAAATACAAAAGCTGGACAGCCAGTCGACCGGACGCTAAAATCACTCACAAGGCAAACCATCGACTGGTCCTTCTTCAAAACGGCATCGCACCAACTTATCCAGACGACGTCGCCTAGGATGCACAATCCTAAATACCAGCTGCTGGTCATCCAGACGCAAGACGCAAAACAACGCACAACTCTTCCCTCGTCTGGTACCAGTCGCAACGTACCAACACAACCAGTCGCAAGCACAGGAGCGCTGACCCGTGTTGACCATAGCTCTCGACTGCTTATCCGGACGCAACAACTCCTCGCACAATACCAGTCGCAGCTACAGTGCACAACCAGTCGCAATACACGAAACACCATTCGCAACATCTCAAACGATGGCGTTTCAAGCTCTGCGCTACCAAAACAAGCTACGACTGTTTTCGCCACCGAACAGCTGCTAGCCCACAAACCAGCTTTTGCCTCAAAACTCAAAACACGAAAACATCCAGAATTGCTCAACACACGAAATGGAACCCGAAAATGCAACTCAAAACAGAGATCTAAACCACAAAATCTCATGATCAACCGATTAATTCCAACAATTAATCCTTAATACAAAATCAGGTCTCACATTTCTCCCCCACTAAAAAGGATTTCGTCCTCGAAATCACAACAACAATTCTGAATCAACAAACAACAGCAGATACTAAAATATAAGCAAAAAGTAACACCAGAACTCGCTCATCACTAGGCCAAGAGTTCAAAATAACTGAGCAAACACATCACAACAACTAAGGAAGAAAACAGCAAAACTACAAGCTACTGGAAAGATATAGCCTAACAGCTACTCAAACAGATGCGGCCACTCGCGCTGCATCTTCTCTTCCAGCTCCCAAGTAGCTTCTTCCCTACCATGCTTGCTCCACTGTACCATCACCAACGGAATGGTCTTACTCCTCAACTGTTTCTCTTTTCTGCCAAGGATCTGCAAAGGGTATTCCTGATAGCTCAACAACTGATCTAGCTCTACCTCGTCAGTTCCAAGCACATGAGACGGATCTGGCTCGTACTTCCTCAACATGGAAACGTGAAAGACGTCATGTAGAGAAGATAACTCGGACGGCAACAACAGACGATACGCCAAAGGGCCAATCCTCTCGACAATCTCATACGGACCAACGTAACGAGGGGCTAACTTTCCCTTGCGTCCAAAGCGCATCACACTACGAAACGGAGAAACCTTGAGAAATACAAGATCACCAACCTGAAACTCAAGAGGTCGACGCCTCTTATTCGCATAACTGGCTTGGCGATCCTGGGCAGCTTTCATCCGCTGTCTAATAAGATCCACGTGATCTTTCATCTGCTGCACAAAGTCAGGGGCAGATAGCTGCTTCTCCCCCACTTCTTCCCAACACACTGGCGATCTGCACTTGCGGTCATAAAAAGCCTCGAAAGGTGCCATGCCAATCGTCACTTGGTAGCTGTTATTATACGAAAACTCAACCAAAGACAACGCGTCTTGCCAACTACCTCCGAAATCCAACACAACAGCGTGCAACATATCCTCTAACGTCTGGATAGTCCGCTCAGATTGGCCATCTGTTTGGGGATGATACGCGGTACTCATAGCCAATCTAGTGCCCAAAGCTGTCTGCAAACTCTTCCAAAACCTGGAAGTAAACCTCGGATCTCGGTTAGACACTATTGAAATAGGCACACCGTGCAATCTAACAACAAAATCAACGTACAGCTTCGCCATCTTCTTCAACGAGAAGGTCATCCCATATGGAATGAAATGTGCAGACTTAGACAAACGGTCTACAACTACCCAAACAGCATCGCACCCTCGGCTGGAACGAGGCAAATGCGTTACGAAATCCATCGCAATGTGCTCTCAATTCCATTGGGGCACCTCTAAACTCTGCAACAGACCACCGGGTCTCATCCTTTCGGCCTTTACCATCTGGCAATTCAAACAACGAGCGACAAAACCAGCAACATCGCTCTTCAGGCCAGCCCACCAAAAGTGCGGCTTCAACGCATGGTACATCTTTCGTGCACCAGGATGAACACTATGTCTGCTACAGTGCGCTTCTCGAAGGATCTCTTCCCTCAAATCAATCAAATTGGGCACAACCAACCTGCCCCGAAAACGCAAACAACCATCGGACGAGACAGAATAGTCCTCAAGTTCGCCAGCCCTGACTTTCATCTTCAACTCGTGGATTGACGGATCGATCCTCTGAGCTGCTCGAATGCTAGAAACAATTTGCGGTTCCACTTGGAAAGATGAAACCATCACGCAATCCTCAGCCGGGTAGAATCTCCAACCCGTAGTGTTAAGATGCTCTTGATCCTTAGAGATGTACAACGACGCAAGCATCTCACGAACCTTCCTGCTCAAAGCATCAACTACTACGTTCGACTTCCCAGGCTGGTATTTAATCTCACAGTCAAAATCCTTAAGCAACTCCATCCACTTACGCTGTCTCATGTTCAAGTCAGGCTGCGAAAACAGATACTGCAAACTCTTGTGGTCGGAGTATACCACAAACTGCTCGCCATACAGGTAGTGACGCCAGATCTTTAACGCAAAGACTACCGCTGCTAACTCCAAGTCATGAACTGGGTAACGAGTCTCGTGCGGTTTCAACTGCCGCGAGGCATACGCAATGACTCTACCATTCTGCATCAACACACAACCCAATCCATTTAGCGAAGCGTCGGAACAAACAACAAAACCACCTGAACCGGACGGCAAAGCCAACACAGGCGCGGTAGTTAACTTCTCCTTGAGCAGTTGAAAAGCATTCTCACACTGCTCAGTCCAAACAAACCGTTTATCCTTCTGGGTCAATTGGGTCATCGGCTTAGCTATAGAAGAAAATCCCTCAATGAAACGACGATAATAGCCAGCCAGACCTAAGAAACTGCGAATCTCAGACACATTTCTCGGTCGCTCCCAGTTCAACACCGCATCCACTTTACTGGGATCCACAGAAATTCCATCCGCTGAAATAACATGGCCCAGAAATACAACGCGTTGCAACCAAAACTCGCACTTGGAAAACTTCGCATACAGCTGCTGCTCTCTCAACCTCAGAAGAACCATCTCCAAGTGCTCCTTGTGCTCCCTCAGAGTCTTCGAGTAAACTAAGATGTCGTCAATAAAAACAATCACAAACTGATCTATGAACTCTCGAAAAACACGGTTCATCAGATCCATGAAGACTGCAGGCGCGTTTGTCAACCCAAACGGCATCACCAAAAACTCAAAATGTCCGTACCTCGTACGAAACGCAGTCTTCGCGACATCTTGGTCCCTTACTCTGAGCTGATGATACTCGGAACGAAGATCAATCTTGGAATACACCGCAGAACCTTGCAATTGATCAAACAGATCGTCAATTCTCAGCAACGGGTACTTATTCTTCACAGTGGCTTTATTCAACTGACGGAAATCAATGCACATCCGCATTGAGCCATCCTTCTTCTTCACAAACAAAATGGGCGCTCCCCACGGTGACATACTAGGGCGGATGAAACCCTTCTCCAGCAAATCATCTAACTGTACCTTGAGTTCTCTCAACTCCGCAGGAGCTAGACGATACGGGGTACGAGAAATCGGAGTTGTGCCTGGCACCAACTCTATGCTGAAGTCTATCTCCCGCCTCGGAGGAAAACCAGGAATCTCCTCCGGAAACACGTCGGGAAAGTGTCGCACCACAGGAACGTCACTAAGCTGAACACTAGAAGAAGAAGACGCATCCAAAGCGTAGATCATAAAGCCAGCATTCCCCAAAGACAACAATCTAAACATCTCCATCGCGGAGACCAACGGAATCTTCGATCTCGAGTCTTGGCCGTAGAAGTCCCACTTCTCGCCAGACAAAGGCCTAAAGCGCACAATCCCATGGAAGCAATCCACAGAGGCCCTGTAGTTGGATAGCACATACATCCCAACGATACAATCGAAATCCCAAAGCATCAAACGGATCAAATTCGCTAACAAGGCATGCTCACCAAACCGCAGCACACCATCCAACAAAATCTCTTGCGAGAACAGATTCACTCCACCGGGGTAGAAACAGAAACAGCATCACGCAAAGGGACGGTACACAACCCATGCTCAATAACAAAATAATCGGAAATAAACGAATGTGATGCACCGGTGTCAAACAACACACGAGCAGGAAAGTCAAAGACAAGACATGTACCTCCAATCACCGGCTCGGTGTCTCCTCGGCCTGCTCTCTCGTGAAGGCGTTAACCTGAGCCTGCTGAGGTCCTGGAAAGAAAGGTTGAGGCGACTGCCCAAAACGCGAAGGGCCAGGCTGCTGAAACGGCCTAAACGGAGCCTCACCAAAACGGGGTTGCTGAAACTGCTGCGAACGGCCCCTAGACTGACCCCCACGACCCTGAGGCTGGGCCGTGGTCTGCTATGCTCCAGCTGTCGGGCACACTCTCGCAAAGTGCCCATACTGACCACAAAGGTTGCAGGAACCCTACACACCAACACACTGCATGGAAGAATGCTTTCCACCGCAAAAACCACAAAACTCCACCCGAGAGCCGCTGCTACTCGAACTGCCAGAACCAGAAGACCCTGAACCGGACTTCTTCTTGAATTGCTGACCGCGGGGTCGAAACCTCTGACGGCCAGGCTGCTGAGCTACCTGCTGCTGCTGCTGCTGAGGAAAATGTGCGGATTGAGAACTCTGGGACGACTGAGCTCCCTGACCAGCGGGTCTACCACCCTGCACCACCTGCGCCACCTGCGCTCTACGCGCACTACGGCTCTTCATGCCCTCCTCGATGTGGATAGCAGTATCCACGGCCTCAGCATAAGACTTGGGCTTGCTTGTCAAAACACTCTGGTACAGATCCCCATTCAAGCCCTCCACAAACCTGGTGCTCTAGGCCCTCTCCCGGCCAGCAACATGCGGAACATACGCCAACAAAGCAGAAAACTTGCGAGCGTACTTGCGTACAGACAACGAACCTTGCTCCAAGAACTCGAACTCCCGCTCACGGGCAGCTACATAGGAGTCGGGGACATACTCCTGCCTGAAGACCCGATAGAAAGTGTCCCAAGTAATGCCAACACCAGTCTCCAGTAAGGTACTAGACGTACCTCTCCACCAACGCTCTGCGGACTTCCTCAACAAAAGGGTCAGCAACCTCAACCGGAGATCGTCGTAATACTGGGCTCGATCAAACAGATGTATGACGCTATGGAGCCAAGAATCCGCGTCCTCACTCGACTCATCACCATTGAAGATAGGAGGACTCATCCTCTGAAACCGAGATATGACCACATCCATTCTCTCTACCGGAGCCGGCGGAGCTGCAGCCTCCTCCTCTCCACTACTCTCAAGAGTATGACTAGGAACACTATACTGATCCTCATTCTGTCCTCCTGATTCCTGGAAGAGACCCCTACTACGACCACGACGTCTAGGCGGCATCTAAAACACTCAACAGGATAAGGAAAAACAGAATAGATACAGCAAAGAAAGCATATAACACAAAATATGCAGCACGTAGTCATATAAGTCAAGCACAGGCAATACGCAACACTGTGCCTAGACTCAAGTGTGATCAAAGAAATTGAGCTTATCCCAGTTTAAACTCTGATACCAAAAATGTCAGGCCTCGTGCTCACAACAGAAAAACACATGCGGAAGCTATCAAAAAGTGGGTAAAATTTTCGCTTTTAGGCCCGACGGTTTTAAACATATAGCCCATGAACTGTGGTAGTTAACCACTCGGCTCATGGTGGCTACGATCCCAGTAGGGAGATGAGAGTGCGGTATTGCCGCTCGCCCTCACATCCTGGTAAGAAAACACTAACAATGCAACAATGGTACAAAGACTACCAAAACTGGAAAGGAATACCATGCGTGTATGCAACAGGCGGGAATGCAGGCATATAAACATATGCAACGCAGCAATTACACAAATAGCATACACAATTCTCAACAGAACACAACCAGCAGGCACGGCAATTCCACATACCAGCGACTACAATTCATCCAAGCCATAACTTCGCTGTAAAACAAGATCAAATCCGTACCTTATACTGAGCAACAACTAACCCTGCGAGAAGTCCCGAAGAATCTGGTAAAAGCCTGTTAAACACACGGCATACACAACGTAAATCTAACAGGTTGCTAACCAAGCTCACGGTTTGGAGTCTCACTCGACCAGCTGCCCCATATACCTCAACAATAACATAGAATGCTTAAAACTATGGCTAGGAACAAGGTCTCACCGAAAACCAGAACGTAGTTCTACCAAAATCGACGCAACACTCGAACGACAGCAACTTAGCGTTCCTCGACTAGCCAATTACAGCTTCTAAAACTGGTATGAATTGGAAGAGCTTCTCAAGAGGAGTCCAACGCTACCTCGCACGAGCCAAAACAACCACCGGAACGACGGGAAAACGCCGGAAAAGCTCACGGCTGAACAGTGTTCTAGGGTTCGAAAGATAAGGAACGAAAGGCTGGAAATATTTGCTAAGTATGGGAAATGATATCACAATTCGAAGGCCAAGTCTTCCTATATATAGCACTAGCAACGACTGGAAAACAAAACCAATAATTGTCTTCCGACAAAACCAGTCGACACTAACAATTCCCAAACCAGCAGACGCAAGAACCAACAGCTGATGAAACTCGAGCCATGCTAAACAAAACCAGTCGCTAACTACAGTAGCGAACAATCTCTCGCAGCTGGACAACCAGATGCTGTTTCGAAATACAAAAGCTGGACAGCCAGTCGACCGGACGCTAAAATCACTCACAAGGCAAACCATCCACTGGTCCTCAAAACGGCGTCGCACCAACTTATCCAGACGACGTCGCCTAGGATGCACAATCCTAAATACCAGCTGCTGGTCATCCAGACGCAAGACGCCTGCTAAACAAAACCAGTCGCTAACTACAGTAGCGAACAATCTCTCGCAGCTGGACAACCAGATGCTGTTTCGAAATACAAAAGCTGGACAGCCAGTCGACCGGACGCTAAAATCACTCACAAGGCAAACCATCCACTGGTCCTCAAAACGGCGTCGCACCAACTTATCCAGACGACGTCGCCTAGGATGCACAATCCTAAATACCAGCTGCTGGTCATCCAGACGCAAGACGCAAAACAACGCACAACTCTTCCCTCGTCTGGTACCAGTCGCAACGTACCAACACAACCAGTCGCAAGCACAGGAGCGCTGACCCATGTTGACCATAGCTCTCGACTGCTTATCCAGACGCAACAACTCCTCGCACAATACCAGTCGCAGCTACAGTGCACAACCAGTCACAATACACGAAACACCAGTCGCAACATCTCAAACGACGGTGTTTCAAGCTCTGCGCTACCAAAACAAGCTACGACTGTTTTTGCCACCGACCAGCTGCTAGCCCACAAACCAGCTTTTGCATCAAAACTCAAAACACGAAAACATCCAGAATTGCTCAACACACGAAATGTAACCCGAAAATGCAACTCAAAACAGAGATCTAAACCACAAAATCTCATGATCAACCGATTAATTCCAACAATTAATCCTTAATACAAAATCAGGTCTCACATGTAATATCAGAATTGGACGCTATGTAATCGGATGTTGTTAATCGAATCAGTATAAAGTCTGGTTTGATAGATAACAGCTGATAGCGTAGCTGTCGTTTTGATGTTGCAACACCATGTTTAAAGTCAGCTTTTGGTTTCGAGAATTTCTCACATCAGCTGTTGATTTCATTGTTCATCAGCTGTTAGTTTCATTGTTCATCAGTTGTTGATTTCGTTGTTCATCAGCTGTTAGTTTTATTGTTCATCAGCTGTTGATTTCATTGTTCATCAGCTGTTGGTTTCATTGTTCATCAGCTGTTAGTTTTATTGTTCATCAGCTGTTGGTTTCATTGTTCATCAGCTGTTGGTTTGTTCATCAGCTGTTGCATTGTATCGTTGTATTCAGTCGTTGCACTGTTCGTACATCTGCTTGTTGTGCAAACGGCATCGTTTCATTTATTCGTAGTCATGTCTGATAACAGATATTCTTACGTCTGTTTATTCTTATTATCAGACTTTCTTACGTCAGCTTCTTAAAGCAAACGACATCATTTTACAATTATTCCCAAGTCGCGTTGTTAGCGATTATTATTACGATTGGTTCAAACTAATGACGTCGTTTCCTTAAGTTACAACTGGTAACAGATATTCTTACGTCATCATGTCTGTTTCCTACTTCAACGACATGTTTCATTCATGACGTCTGTTTCAAATGTTAACAGATATTCTTGCAGCTGTTTTACGATAAACGTGAACAGTGAAGATCTATTTTGTTTCAAAGTATTGTTTCACTTTGTTACGACTGATTTCATTTCAGCGATGAGTTTCAGCAGTCGAATTCGATAGTCAGTAAAGTTTTAAAATGGGAAGAGAGAGTTTTAAATGATGGAACCCGATGATGTTTAAAGAAATTTCAAAGAAATAAAGGATGTTAAAGGAACAAAAGTTTATTTTAAAGGATTTATTGCATAGATACCAGACGGTCACAAGGAGAAGGGTGAGTAGTCGTCCAGATGTCGGCTGCCCTTTCATATGAGCTATATGCTAAAACTGATATCGGAAGTCATTTTGATCAAAGTGCAACACGGACCTAAGTAGAGCTTCTAAGCCATAAATCAAACGAAAAGATATTGATGATGAGATCTAGGCTATTATCCCCTGTCTCCAAGTTTAAGAAAGAAATGTTTGTGAAACGATTATGTATTGATGATTCCTTTAACTCAAAGTTATGTATGTTCAGATGGCTGACTGCGTTAAATGAAATTGTTATTACTCAGATTTTACTTGCTGAGCCCCTAGGCTCATTAGCTTTTAAAATGGTGCAGGTATGACAGCTGAGGAGCGAACAGGAGGTGAAAACTGATAGCAGCTGCTGGGTGTTGTGTTTATCAATGGCCAGCGTTTTCCGTGTCATAGCTGATGTTGTATTGTATGTTAGGCATCTGTATTAGATCAATTACAACAGTTGTATATTCAAACAGAATTTCAGATGTTGTAACTCGCAATTGCAATATATATAATAGAATCTGTTTTTCCGCAAAAACGTTTGTCAGTAGTTGGCGCGCAAGTGTATAGATGTCTGTCAGCTTTTGTGTTTGTATTTGTGTTTCGAAGTTTCATTTTTAAGTTATAAGGAATAAATCTTATAACAAATTGTCTTTCAGCTCTTCTTTTTATTAGAAAATTTTTATTGAACCCAATTCGTGATTCCCGTGGGTTCGGGTGTCACAACATGGTATCAGAGCAACGTTCCTGAGATAAACACACGCACCGTCAGCTGAATCAGAGTTCATCGTCTGTTCCTCTAAGTTGTGAGTTTATTTTCAGAGCATTGTCTTTAAATTATTTAGCATGTTCTGATATATATATATATATGTGGTGGATTATGGGCTATAGAATATAAAATGTCAAGAAGAGGAAGAGGTAGAAGGAATATTCCCCTAGAAGAAACTGACAATAATGCTAATATTACTCAATTGTTAAGACTGCTGGTAGAGCAAAACAATAGAGGTAATGTCCAATCTTCCAGCAGCAGAGGACCAAGTAATGATGATCCTCAAGAAAAGTTTAGACGACAAAAGCCAAAAGAATTCAGTGGTACAACGGATCCACTAGTGGCAGAGAGTTGGATCAAATCAATGGAGGTTATCTTTGAATACCTCCAGATGTCTGATTTAGATAGGCCAAGGTGCGCTATCTATATGTTGAGAGAGGATGCGATGATTTGGTGGGAAGGAGTCAAATTGTCTATAGATTTGATAAATCTCACTTGGGCAGATTTCAAGCAAGTATTCTTTGAGCAATATTTCACAGCTGGTAAGAGGTCTGAATTGAAAAGGGAATTTTTGACCCTTAAGCAAGGGAGTCTAACCGTACAGGAATATGTGCGGAAGTTTGAAAGAGGGTGCTATTTTGTGCCATTAATAGGAAATGACCCAGAAGAGAAGCTGAGTCATTTCGTGGAGGGATTGAAGCCTATGTTTAAAATGAATGTTAGGATATCTGTGCCAAGGACATATCGAGAAGCAGTGGATAGAGCCCTACAAATTGAAAGGGATTGGAAAGATGTTGATGAGGAAAGGCAACAGAAAATACAAGCCTTTCAGCAGAAGGACCAGAGGCCGTTCAAGAAGCAAAACAAGAACCAGCAAAGGCCTCAGGAGCAGAAGCCTCTACCAATTCAACCTATTAGCTCTGTTCCTGCTGGTAACAATAGGCCAGAATGTCCTAAGTGCCACAAGAATCATCCTGGACAATGCAGACTTGGACAAAATGTCTGCTATAAATGTGGAATGCCGGGACATATTTTGAAATATTGTCCAAAATCAAAGCAACTGGTGACCAGCAGAGCTTTTGTAATGACAACTGATCAAGCCAACCCAGACTCGACAATAGTTACGGGTGAGATTGTGATTGCTGAATTTCCTTCCATGGCTTTAATAGATTCAGGAGCCACTCATTCATTTATAGCTGCTGAATTTGCTAAGAAATTGCCCATTAAACCTGACCAGGTAGCTGTAGGTTTCTGTGTATCAGTACCGTCAGGAGAAGAATTGATATCGCACGATGTATTTAAGAGTTTAGAGCTTAAACTTCAAGGGCATCACATTACTGCTGATTTAATAATATTGCCAATGCCTGAATTTGATATGATTTTGGGAATGGATTGGTTAACCAAGTATGGGGTAGTAATTTATTTTAAGCTTCGGACAATAGCGGTTAATCCATCCAGAGGAGATTCTTTTAAGTTTGAAGCTAAACATATTTGTAAGATTCCTCGAATAATATCAGCTCTTAAGGCTCAACGTTGTTTGAGAAAAGGAGGAGTAGGATTTCTGGTTAGTTTATCATCTTTAACCGTAACCAGTAGACCCCAGTTGTCAGATGTAGAAGTGGTAAGTGAATTCCCCGAAGTTTTTCCAGAAGATATCCAGGGATTACCACCTGACAGAGAGCTAGAATTTTCCATTGATCTAATTCCAGGAGCTGCTCCAATTTCTAGACCACCTTACCAATTAGCTCCATCAGAAATGAAAGAACTGAAGAACGGATACAAGATCTGTTGGAGAAAGGGTTTATCAGACCAAGTACTTCCCCCTGGGGAGCCCCTATTTTATTTGTTAAGAAAAAGGATGGGAGTCTGAGGCTATGTATAGATTCTCGAGAATTAAACAAACTGACCATTAAGAATAAGTATCCATTACCAAGGATAGAAGATCTGTTTGACCAGCTGAAAGGGTCTATAGTCTTTTCTAAGATCGACTTGAGGTCTGGATACCACCAACTAAAAATTAAAGCAGTAGATGTTTATAAAACAGCCTTTAGAACTAGGTATGGCCACTATGAATTCTTAGTTATGCCATTTGGACTTACAAATGCTCCATCAGCTTTCATGGATTTAATGAAAAGAGTCTATCAACCATTTCTGGACCAGTTCATAGTGGTATTTATTGATGATATCTTAGTATATTCTAAGACCAGATGCGAGCATGTCCAACATTTGAGAACAGTTCTCCAGATTTTGAAAGATAAGCAGTTGTTTGCTAAATTTAGCAAATGTGAATTCTGGTTGGATAAAGTAAGGCCATATTATTTCTAAGGATGGGATTGAGGTCGACCCAGCTAAACTAGAAGCTGTTCGCGACTGGCCAATACCAAAGACTGTTGCAGAATAAGGAGTTTCTTGGGTTTAGCCGGATATTATAGGCGATTTATCCAAGAATTCTCTAAGATAACTGTTCCTTTGACTACGTTAACAAGAAAGCAAGTGAAGTATAATTGGACAGCTGAATGTCAAAACATTTTTGACAAGTTGAAGCAAGCGCTGATAAAAGCACCAGTGTTAACCATGTCATTTGATGAAGGAAAATTTGTAATTTATACAGACGCATCCAAGATGGGTTTAGGAGCTATTTTGATGCAGGAGCATAAAGTAATTTCATACGCATCCAGACAGCTGAAGAATCATGAGAGGAATTACCCAACGCATGATTTGGAACTGGCAGCTATTTTCTTTGCCCTTAAGATATGGAGACACTATCTATATGGGGAGAAGTGTGAGATATTTACAGATCACAAGAGTTTGAAATACTTCTTTACCCAGAAAGAATTGAATATGAGGCAGAGACGATGGTTGGAGCTGGTTAAGGACTATGACTGTACGATCAGCTATCACCCAGGAAAAGCAAATGTGGTAACTGATGCTTTAAGCAGGAAGTCTGTTGGATTAGCTCAGCTGATTGTTCAGTAAACCGTTGTCAGCTGATATTGAAAATTTTGGACTTGAAATAGTGTCCAGCAGCAGTAGCTGATAAAAGCACCAGTGTTAACCATGTCATTTGATGAAGGAAAATTTTGAATTTTATACAGACGCATCCAAGATGGGTTTAGGAGCTATTTTGATGCAGGAGCATAAAGTAATTTCATACGCATCCAGACAGCTGAAGAATCATGAGAGGAATTACCCAACGCATGATTTGGAACTGGCAGCTATTTTCTTTGCCCTTAAGATATGGAGACACTATCTATATGGGGAGAAGTGTGAGATATTTACAGATCACAAGAGTTTGAAATACTTCTTTACCCAGAAAGAATTGAATATGAGGCAGAGACGATGGTTGGAGCTGGTTAAGGACTATGACTGTACGATCAGCTATCACCCAGGAAAAGCAAATGTGGTAACTGATGCTTTAAGCAGGAAGTCTGTTGGATTAGCTCAGCTGATTGTTCAGAAACCGTTGTCAGCTGATATTGAAAATTTTGGACTTGAAATAGTGTCCAGCAGCAGTATTATGATTTTAGCAAACCTCTCAGTAAGATCAAATCTGATAGACCAAATCCAAGAGAGTCAGCTGAAAGATGAGCAATTACAGAAATGGGTCAAGCAAGATAAAGAAAGAGGCAGCAACCTCTAATTTTCAGAAGATGGAGTAGTTAGGTATCTGGGAAGGATTTGGGTACCCCAAGTAGATGATTTGAGAGCTGATCTTTTGAAAGAAGCTCATACAGCTCCTTATTCAGTACATCCCGAAAGTACTAAAATATATAAAGACCTCCAGAAGTTGTACTGGTGGCCAGGAATGAAGAGGGATCTTGCTAGATTTGTAGCTGAATGTTTGACGTGTCAGCTGGTGAAGGCTGAACATCAGCGACCGGCTGGATTATTGAATCCACTGCCTATTCCAGAATGGAAGTGGGAATGTATAGCGATGGATTTTGTGACTGGTTTACCAAGAACTGTTCAAGGATATAACTTCATCTGGGTTATAATTGATAGACTCACTAAGTCTGCTCATTTCTTACCAGTCAAAACAACATATGAGGTGAGCAGATACGTGGATTTGTATGTTAAGGAAATAGTGAGGCTTCATGGTGTTCCCATTTCTATTGTATCAGATAGGGATCCAAAGTTCACATCGACTTTTTGGAAAAGTTTGCATAGAGCTATGGGTACAAAGTTGACCTTTAGCACTGCGTTTCAGCCCAGACCGATGGACAATCTGAATGGGTGGTTCAGATTTTAGAAGACTTGCTCAGAGCATGTATTGTGGATTTTTCAGAAAGCTGGGTCTGAAGTTGCCACTGGTAGAGTTTGCCTATAATAACAGTTTCCAGGCTTCGATTTAGATGGCTCCATATGAAGCTCTCTACGATCGAAAGTGTAGAACACCACTCCATTGGGATGAAGTTGGTGAAAGAGCTGGTTTAGGACCAGACGTAGTAGAGCAAACAGCAGCAGCTGTTAGAAAGATAAGAGAAATAATGAAAGCTGCTCAAAGCCGATAGAAAATTTATGCAGATAATCGAAGAAGGGAACTGAATTTTGAAGTGGGTGATCACGTATTTTTGAGAATTGCTCCAATGAAAGGAGTAATGCGTTTTGGGAAGAAAGGAAAGCTGAGTCCAAGGTATATTGGACCATACGAGATCTTAGAGAAGATAGGAACACTCGCCTATCGATTAGCACTGCCTTCAGAATTGTCAGCAGTGCATAATGTTTTCCATGTATCTGCTTTGAGGAAATATATTCCCAACCCTTCGCATGTGCTAAGTCATGCCAATTCAATTAGCACCAGATTTAAGTTATGAAGAAAGACCAGAAAGAATTCTCCTCCGAGAAAGTAGAAAACTAAGAAACCGTAGTATTCCTATGGTTAAGATACAATGGTCTAATCAGTCGGAGCGAGAAGCAACTTGGGAGACAGAAGCTGATATGCTTTCCCTTTACCCACATTTATTTGGTACGTAAATTTCGAGGACGAAATTTCAATAAGGAGGGTAGAGTTGTAACGTCCCAAAATCCATAAGACCACATTTATGCATTTTATTAATTTCATGGCCCAAATGGCAATTTTAAATGTTATGTATTTGCTGATTTAATTGATTTCAGAAAATAAGATGCGTCGCGGCTGGTTCCAGCAGATGACTCCAAGAGCGATACATGAGCAGGTTTAAATTGATTGAAAACATCTTTAAGGAGGACAAATGATTTCTTTTGAAAAAGGTTTGGTGTTTTACAAATTTAAATGATATGAAGGGAATTTTACAAAAATTTGTACAACTTGGTTGAAGTGTGTCATGCTTTGTAAATATAGAACCTTGCCACTAATCCCTTCCATATAAATAGCTGTTTTGAAAGCAAGATCATTATCATTTGCAAATAAAATATTTAGTGTTCTTCAAAATATTTTCCAGAGAAGTTCGTGTATTGCTCAGGGAGACGATTCTGCCGGAATTAACCACGGTTGCAAAGCTTTGTTAAGGCAAGTAAAAGTTGATCCTTGCTACACCATTTAAAGCTTATATTGATTTTATTCATTTTATGGATCTGCTTGCCTGTATATTTAAGATATGTTGAAGTTCATGTTTAAAATAATTTACGCATGATCAAGGAAAGAAAGATTGGGTTCAAAATGATGTTTTTATGCTTCCAAGTGTTTTCCAGAAAATATGGTTACTGAGGATTCGAGTTTGATTCAAGTATGTTTATGAATGTTCTTCCTTTCGGTGGTTTGTAATATCAGAATTGGACGCTATGTAATCGGATGTTGTTAATCGAATCAGTATAAAGTCTGGTTTGATAGATAACAGCTGATAGCGTAGGTGTCGTTTTGATGTTGCAACACCAAGTTTAAAGTCAACTTTTGGTTTTGAGAATTTCTCACATCAGCTGTTGATTTCATTGTTCATCAGCTGTTAGTTTCATTGTTCATCAGCTGTTAAAGTACTAGGTTTGATAGATAACAGCTGATAGCGTAGGTGCGTTTTGATGTTGCAACTACCAAGTTTAAAGTTCAACTTTTGGTTTTGAGAATTTCTCACATCAGCTGTTGATTTCATTGTTCATCAGCTGTTAGTTTCATTGTTCATCAGCTGTTGATTTCGTTGTTCATCAGCTGCTAGTTTTATTGTTCATCAGCTGTTGATTTCATTGTTCATCAGCTGTTGGTTTCGTTGTTCATCAGCTGTTAGTTTTATTATTCATCAGCTGTTGGTTTCATTGTTCATCAGCTGTTGGTTTGTTCATCAGCTGTTGCATTGTATCGTTGTATTCAGTCGTTGCACTGTTCGTACGTCTTCTTGTTGTGCAAACGACATCGTTTCATTTATTCGTAGTCATGTCTGATAACAGATATTCTTACGTCTGTTTATTCTTATTATCAGACTTTCTTACGTCAGCTTCTTAAAGGAAACGACATCATTTTACACTTATTCCCAAGTCGCGTTGTTAGCGATTATTATTATGACTGGTTCAAACTAACGACGTCGTTTCCTTAAGTTACAACTGGTAACAGATATTCTTACGTCATCATGTCTGTTTCCTACTTCAACGACATGTTTCATTCATGACGTCTGTTTCAAATGTTAACAGATATTCTTGCAGCTGTTTTACGATAAACGTGAACAATGAAGATCTGTTTTGTTTCAAAGTATTGTTTCACTTTGTTACGACTGATTTCATTTCAGCGATGAGTTTCAGCAGTCGAATTCGATAGTCAGTAAAGTTTTAAAATGGGAAGAGAGAGTTTTAAATGATGGAACCCGATGATGTTTAAAGAAATTTCAAAGAAAGAAAGGATGTTAAAGGAACATAAGTTTATTTTAGAGAATTTATGGCATAGATAACAGACGGTCACAAGAAGAAGGGTGAGTAGTCGTCCAGATGTCGGCTGCCCTTTCATATGAGCTATATGCTAAAACTGATATCGGAAGTCATTTTGATCAAAGTGCAACACGGACCTAAGTAGAGCTTCTAAGCCATAAATCAAACGAAAAGATATTGATGATGAGATCTGGGCTATTATCCCCTGTCTCCAAGTTTAAGAAAGAAATGTTTGTGAAACGTTTATGTATTGATGATTCCTTTAACTCAAAGTTATGTATGTTCAGATGTCTGCCTGCGTTAAATGAAATTGTTATTACTCAGATTTTACTTGCTGAGCCCCTAGGCTCATTAGCTTTTAAAATGGTGCAGGTATGACAGCTGAGGAGCGAACAGGAGGTGAAAACTGATAGCAGCTGCTGGGTGTTGTGTTTATCAATGGCCAGCGTTTTCCGTGTCATAGCTGATGTTGTACTGTATCTTAGGCATCTGTATTAGATCAATTACAACAGTTGTATATTCAAACAGAATTTCAGATGTTGTAACTTGCAATTGCAAATTATATAATAGAATCTGTTTTTCCGCAAAAATGTTTGTCAGTAGTTGGCGCGCAAGTGTATAGATGTCTGTCAGCTTTTGTGTTTCGAAGTTTTGTTTTTAAGTTATAAGGAATACAGCTTATAACAAATTGTCTTTCAGCTCTTCTTTTTATTCGAAAATTTTTATTTAACCCAATTCGTGATTCCCGTGGGTTCGGGTGTCACAACTTATGTTTAAACTGCTTTGTTCGTATGAGCTGGTTGGTCCATTCTGCTCAGCTAGTCTGCTTCTCATCCAACTGCTCTTGCTCCAAGCTGGTGAACCAGCTTGGATGTCCTCTGTGATCTGGTTGTCCTCTGCTGGACCAGCTCGGGCGTCCCCTCACTGTACCAGCTTGGATATTCTTTACTAGACCATCTTGGGCATCCCTCACTGTTCTAGCTTGGACATCCTCTTGGTTCGATCTTCTATATTTTTCTTCATCCAGCTCGCTTCCAATCTGGTTCGCTGCGCACTTAGTACAAATTGTTAGTAAAATAATAGCAGGTTTTGTGTTAATCAAAATTAATATTCTGATCTGTAAACACAGATCCAACAGAAGAATGATTAAAGTATTTTTGAGTTTAATGGTTTATTTTGAGGTTAAGGAAAATTACTGAAGGATTTTTTTTCATTGATGATAAATCATCTTACTTTGGAAATGGGTTGCGTTGGGGTTAATAAGATTTTTGACGAATTTTATGTGACGACATTTTCATTTGGAGAGTCGACAAAATGGGTTTATGTTAAATAAAAATATTTTATTGCATTTGCATGTATTATGTATTATTCGACATTCCCGTAGTTTACTTGCTGGCCCATTAGGCTCACTAGATTTTATTGATGCAGGTGATGATGTATAGGCGGTGCTGGTTGGCGAAGGCTCGATCGGGGTGAGAAGGCGCTTATCGATGGACACACGTTTTTCGCAATTTAAACATGTTTTAATGATTCACTAAATCTCTGTTATTTGAGTTTTTACTGTTCCTAGTTTGATTTTTACGACGACGCCTGCTTGAATGACTTTTAAGTTTATTTAATATTTGGGTTTTGCGATAAAACATTTATTTGTAAACTATGTTTCATTCGGTATTTTAAAATATTAGTCTAAAAATAATAATAAAATAAAAAAAATTCTGCATTTTTCCTTTAAATGTACGGGCGTTCCACATGGAGTGGTCAAGTTTAGATCACCATCTGGTGAAAAGTGAGATTTATATGGTAATGATTCTCGATCGAAGATCCCGCTAGTCTTGACCATGGAGATGTTTGGGTCGTTGTCGCTAGAGAACTCTGGTTTCATGATCTATGCCTTGGATGTATCACCTAAACCTCGTCTGGAGCTTGGTGATATTCCCATCGTTCGAGAGTTCCCTGATGTTTTCCCTGGGGAGATTCCAGGTTTTCCTCCGAGAAAGGAGATCAACTTCAGTATCGAGTTGGTGCTATGGCAGCCCCAATTTCGAGAGCCCCGTACCGGTTGGCGCCAGCAGAGTTGAGAGAAGGATCAGTTGCATGATCTTCTGGAGAAGGGTTTCATAAGACCGAGTATTTCACTCTGGGGGCTCTAATTCTTCGTGAAAAATAAGGATAGATCGATGAGAATGTGCATCTATTTTAGGCAGTTGAATAAAGAGACCGTTAAGAACAGTACCCTTTGCCAAGAATCGATGATCTGATTGACCAGTTGCAAGGCACAGTTGGTCAGATATTGATCTACGTTCCGGCTATCATCAGTTGAGGATCCGAGAGGAGGATATTTCTAAGATAGCTTTTCGGACAAGGTATGGACATTATGAGTTCCTTGTCATGCCTTTTGGTTTGATGAATCCTCTTGTTGTTTTCATGGACTTGATGAACAGGGTCTTTCAAGAGTTCATAAACCGGTTTGTGATTGTGTTCGTTGATGATATCTTAGTCTATTAAAAGACTAAGAGACAGCACAAGGAACATTTGAGATTATTACTTCAAACTATTCGAGACTCTCAGCTGTATGCTAAGTTATCCAAGTGTGAGTTTTGGTTAGATCGAATTGTATTTTTGGGTCATATCATTTTATCTCAGGGTATCAAAGTTGATTCCAGTAAATTAGAAGCAGTTTTGAACTGGGAACAACCTAGAAAATTTTCTGAGATTCGTAGTTTCTTGGGATTGGTTGGCTATTACAGGAGTTTTATATGCATTTTCTAGGATAGCCAGGCTTATGACACAGTTGACTCAGAAATATATGAGTTTGTGTGGACCGATGAGTGTGAATCCAGCTTTCTGTTGTTGAAGGAGAAGTTGACTACTGCCCCAGTCTTGGCGTTGCCTTCTGGTTCAGAAGGTTTTGTGGTATGTTCTGATGCATCGCTCAGTGGTCTGGGTTGTGTTTTGATGAAGAACGGGCGAGTAATTGCTTATGTCTCTCGACAGTTGAAACCTCATGAGGCTCGCTATCCTGTTCATGACTTGGAGTTGGCGGTCATCATGTTTGCGTTGAAGATTTGGTGCCACTACCTATATGGACGATTTGTGGTGTACACCGACCATAATAGCCCAGTACCTTGTTAGGATAAAATTTATGGTTTTGGTGATAACAAAATGGAACAAGTTATCTGGTGTTGTCTATTGGAAAGAAAAACCAGTCGACTGGAATGCCTGTTAGTTGCGAGGAACAGTATATCAAGACGCAAGCTTTTGTATTAGAAACGACGGCGTATTGAAGTAATTCTACCAGTCGCAGTGAACAGTTATCAGTTTCCAGACGCAGTGAACAGTTATCAGTTCCCAGACGCAGTGAACAGTTATCAGTTTCCAGACGCAGTGAACAGTGGGTAGAATTCAGTCGCAGTGAACAGTGGCTTTTATCCAGTCGCAGTTATCCGTACAGTATAACCAGTCGAGAGCTTTGCAAACGTTGTGGTATGAATAAGTCAAAACGACAGCGCTTAGATATCCAGTCGCAGGATAGCTTTGACAATCCAGTCGCAAGACCTCATATTGATAGCATGTGCAAACGACAGCGTTTTATTTAGTTAAAGCGACATCGTATTGAAACCAGTCGCAAGCCACAGTGATGATATATCCAGTCGAGAGCTTCTAAGTTTATTCAACCAGTCTTTGGATCGTATGTATAACCAGGCGCTGGAAAATCACACGTGGAAACCAGTCGACGCATTCTAGTATTTTCCAGTCGCAACATTTGAAACCGATGAAGAATATTGGATCTGGTTGATAAAGTCATTTCAGGCGCAAGTTAAAATTGATTCAAATTGATCGTATACTTAATTGGAAAAGATCAATGGCCATAATAGAATCGTACTGATTGCCTGGAATTAAGGAGACAAGATTGGTACTATTTTTGGTAAATAGTACAGTACAAAGAGGCCGTTTCTCCATGCTTGCACAAATATGGAAAGAAGACAAATTGGCTCTGTGGATGAGCAATTTACCTTGTAGTGGAGCAGGATTTACGGTGTACAATTTTGGCAGTAATTCAAACGGGATTCATTTTCCTTTGAAGAATTAATGTTACCGTTGCAGTCGAAGCCTATAAATACCAGCAGCAGTGTCGAAGAAAAAAAAACTCGCTAATTATCATCTTGCTGCAACGCTGCCAAAATATTTACAGAGCTTTTTCTTCATTGATATTTCAAAAAGCTCAAGACTCGAAGAACAATTCGTTTTGATATTCATTAGATAAACTTTCGAGTCAACTTACAGTCTCTTGATTCGTGTTCTCATTGATATATTTTATAGAGTCTGTAAACGAACTGTCTTTTAAGAAGTTCGTGAAACGTTCAAATCTTGTAAACCAGCAGCTAGTCTGCGTGAAGCGTTGTGAGGTGCTAGGAGTTCTCAAGGCTGTTAGCTTTGGGATCGGGTGCTTGTAGATTGTCTACTTGTATCAAAGTCTTCTAGTGATACCTTCCGAGGAGGAAGAAGGGGAGACGTAGGATATTCATATCCGAACTTCCAGAAACAAACTCTCGACTTAATCTTTTATTTACGCAGTTTTATTGTGTTGCGCTTAGTTTATTGTTCACAAACCAATCGGCCTATTTCCGCACTTATTTTAGTTGGCTGAGAAGTTTGCTTATAACTGAAATCCAAACATTTTAAAAGAACCTTTGAAATAGAAAAATCGAAGGAGTTCATTCAACCCCCCCTTCTGAACTCCTATTTGCTTAGTGATCCTATTTCCGGGGACCATCATACCTTTTACTCAGTTGACTTGAATATAAGGCAGCGTCGGTGGATGGATTTACTCAAGGATGACGATTGTGAGATACAATATCAGCAAGAACGGGTGAATCTTGTAGCAGATGCCCTTACTAGAAAAGCTCAAATTTTGATGATGGCATCTATGAGTATCTCAAAGGTGCCACTACCTATATTAGCACTTAGGGACTGCTGGTTAGCATTTTCAGCTAGGTGATGAATAATTCGTAGTTTCTTGAATTCAGGTTGAGCCACAGATTATATCAAACATTAGAGCAGCGCAAAGAACTGACCCGTATATTCACGAGTTAAGATGGAATTCAAGAGCAGGTCAGTCAGAGGATTTTACCATTTCTTCTGATGGGTGTTTGAGATTTCAGGGTAGATTAGTGGTTCCCAATCTGGTTGATCTGAAAGAGGCGGTTTTGAGAGAAGCCCACTGCAATCGTCATAGTGTTCACCTTGGTGTGAGAAAGATGTACCATGCCTTGAAATCTTGTTATTGATGGGAAGGCGTGAAGAACAATATTACATCGTTTGTAGCACGATGTTTGAACTTCCAGTAGGACAAGGTCGAGAGAATGAGACCTGGTGGAATGCTGGAGAGCTTGGAAGTGCCCCCGTGGAACTAGGAGTTTCCATGGATTTTGTGACTCATTTGCCTCGTTCTAGCCGAGGGTGTGATGCAGTTTGGGTGGCGATCGATCGAATATATACATCAGCCCACTTCATCCCTTATGAGATTACTTGTTCCATGAAGAAAATGGCGAAGATATACATTGACCATGTTGTAAGATTGCATGGCGTGCCAGTGTCAATAGTTTCTGACAGGGATTTTACTTCCTGATTTTGGAAAGCTTGCAAGCAGCGTTAGGTTCAAGGTTGGCCATGAATATTTGGCAGGATTCTTTGTCCTTAGTGGAGTTTTTTTTAGCTTATCGTTTGCACTTGCAGCCCGAGCTTTCTATGATGCATAATGTGTTTCATGTGTCTATGTTGCAGAAGTACGAGTCAGATCCTTCCCATGTGCTGAGAACCGATGAAGTTGAGATAGATCATACCCTTATTTATGTTGAATATCCAGTTCAGATTCTGGACAGGAAGGAGAAACAGCTCAAGATCAAGACCATTTATTTGGTGATGGTTCAATGGAGTAAACATGAAGAGAAAAAGCTACATGGGAGTTAGAAGCGAAGATGCGGCAAGAGTGACCTCATATGTTTGAGCATGCATCGGTTTACTCCATGTATTCTGGTTACTCATCTGGTTAGTGTTATGATAGGGTGCTACTAAGTTTTTTTGGTTGGGTTCTGGTATAATTGGTTCTGCTTTGAGTTGTTTTGTATCCATAGTTGAGGTTGCCAGTTTCTGTCTATGGACAGTTCTTTAATGGTTTCATGTGTGTGACTCCGAGGACGAAATCATTCTTTTAGTGGGGGAGAAATGTAAGGCCTGGAAGGTTATTTCAAGATAATAACGTGGATTAATCATTTTTGAGTGGATCAGATCGGGCGCGAGCTGAACTGTTCGCTTGAGCGTTGACATGATCTGTTGAAGCGTGTTGATATGATGGAACAGTCCCAAACTTAGCGTGCTGACCTGATTGAGCTACATTATGTTGATCGAGTTGTGTGCTGATCTGGTGCGAGTCGAGCTGAGGCTAGTATGGTAGTACTGTATTATTGAGTAGCGCGTACTGGTTCGAGTAGTGTGAGCTGATCTGATGCCTCAGTTGGATAGTGAAGCGTGCTGTTATTGCCCCTGCTGCTTGAAAAGCACTAAGCTGATTTGAGGGTCCCGTACTAATCTGTTGGCGCTGGCTGATGTGGTGTTGCGTGTGCTGGACGTCCCGAGCTGGTATCAGCTTAGAGACCTGAGCTGATCGGTTGTTACTATAGATCAGACCGGACCAAGTGTTAGCTATTTCCAGAGGGTTAGATATTTCATTTTCTCTTGACGGCTCAGCTTGGAGCAAGGTTGGTACCATTGGAATCCTCCCTCCAAACCCATCTTTTCCTACCAATCTTGAGACCGGTGGTTGGCCGGAGTGTTAGAGTAGGTGCCCAACTAGCCAACTTGTAGCGTGTGGGCTTTTGATGACTCTTTGTGTAAAACAATATTTGTTTATGAAATTCACATTTTATATATGGCATTATTTATCATCATTATTTTATAATGTTAACAATCGTGTTGGATAAAGACCTAGAATGCACCATAGTGTATGTTAGATGTGATAGTGGATATGATGGCTATCATGAAACACATCTAATAGTCACTGTGTATTCTGAACTTGTTCCTAGTCGATTGGGCCGTCAAAATGAGGATAAGGCCGCCCGAGTTTGAGACTAGCATCTGCGATGTGAAGTACCACGTCTCATTGGTAGGAACATTGTGATGTTCTGAGCATGCAGATGGATGGTTTGCCTGGCGAACTATCGAGCTACCCTCGTTCGGATTCTCCAATTGGTTACCATTTTTCGAGTGGAGAGTCCGAGGTCTTGGTTGTATGGATTAGTCCTTACTACTCGAAACATCATTGAGACTCTACATGATTAGTCGCCTCACTTTGACTCATTTACCGACTCCGTGAAGGTCATCAGGTGTCGAGATTGGGTGAGGTCACGAAGCATGTGGGAGTCGATGCCTTGTTGTCGAGGATTCACCGCTCGCCCTAGTTCATGGATATCCTATGCTATCTGAGGAGATAATAGTGTGACAAATCTCTGGCCAGAGTACTCTTGTGCTTCAGTGTAAATTAGTTTACCTGGTAGCACTCGCGATGTCCCTATTCTGATCTCCAAGATGTATGCATGGCTATCGAATCTCTAATGACTCTCGATTTACCAATGGTCGTTGATTCGATCAGGATATATGAGTTGAAAGGACCGTACTATACGCTAACCATGACCGACTGGTTCTTGCAGGTACTATCAGTGATACCTAGGGATCATGGGGCGATGTTCTAGGCGTTTTACCATGGTCCGATGGGTAGATCAGAAAAATGTGTTTTCTGATTCACAATGACTTTTGAGCCCACGGCTAGCAGTATCCCTGAACCATTGAGGGTCACACAGTGTATTGACGAATCTCTAATGACTCTCGATTTACCAATGGTCGTTGATTCGATCAGGATATATGAGTTGAAAGGACCGTACTATACGCTAACCATGACCGACTGGTTCTTGCAGGTACTATCAGTGATACCTAGGGATCATGGGGCGATGTTCTAGGCGTTTTACCATGGTCCGATGGGTAGATCAGAAAAATGTGTTTTCTGATTCACAATGACTTTTGAGCCCACGGCTAGCAGTATCCCTGAACCATTGAGGGTCACACAGTGTATTGATTTACCAATTCCCGTGCAGACAAGGATATGGTACTCAAAGTGTTGAGTATAATAGGAGGAAGGTTGGGAGCATGACTTCCCAAAAGTAGCTAAGGGAGTAAGACTTCCATATTTAGCTAATGAGAGTAAAACCTGTCATATATAGATTTAGTGGTCCAAAAATTTGATTTTTGCATCATAATGATCAGTTTTGTAAACTGAGCACATCAGTGATATCTGATCATCGATCGGGATTATGATGAGACCACAATCAAGGGAGTTGAACCGAATGTTCACAGTTCGAGTTGAATCGAATGTTCACAGTTCTACTTGAAACTAATGTTCACAGTTTTGTTTACATCAAACTCTTTCCCTCAATATATAAATATGGCATGAAGGGAGAAAGAAAAACACACAACAAAAGCTATTCAGCAAATTCTCCCCCTCTCCTCCTCTCCCTCCTCCCGCCGTCGCCGTCGCACTTCGCTGTGATCGTCCTGGAGAGGAGGTTCTGCTCGCGAAATATTCGTTGGGATTCTAGTGCATTCCAACGAAGGAATTGGAAACCGGTCGTGGACCTGATTAGGAGCAACCAAAGAAGTGCTATTTCCATTTGAGAAATAGTCGGAGCCAGGCGCCTAGTCGCCAGATAGGTATATTCTAAACATCCTATGAATGTTTGAATTATTATATAAGTGTATTGACCGTTCCCGGGCTCCTAAATTTTTAATTCTTCCACTGTGCCCCGGGAGCGAATCCGGATCCGCCGCTGCGCCAACACGGAGAAGGTGGCACGACGATAGTCGAGGCGTACTGGTTTTCGCTCTTTCCGATCGATTTGTTTTTCTCTTCAGTTAGCATTGACTCGTAGTGTTAGTCGCCATTCTTATCTTCGTCCAGAACCAGTTTTAGTTAGCCGAAGTTCAAGTCGAGCTAGTCTGAGCTAATTTTCCCTAGGTCTTATTTTGGTTAATTTCTCGAGCCGATTTCTTTTAGAGGAAACTGATTTTGAGATGTTGTAGTTATTTCCAGTTTAGTGTGTTCGATAGTCTGTGATGTAAGCTTCCCGAGCTGCTAGAGACTCTTGTGGTTTCTAACGTGATTTCCCACTCTACTAGCTGGAGTGCTGGTTCGTGCGATCTTTTTGTGTGGAACGTGCGTGAACTGGAGCTGCTATTTCCACCTGAGCTGACCGTGTGTGTGTACTGTCCTAAGCTGCAAGCTGAGTTTGAGGTATTTTTGGTAAGATTACGATCAGGTATGGATTAGAACTGATATTTACAGCTTTCGTAGAGTATGATTATGTGCTATATTATTGTCGATGTTGTAGTTTGACATGCGATTGTGCATATACATGTCATGGCATCGAGCATGTACATTTTCATATTGAGCCTTGATATTTCTTTCCAACTGTTTCATTTTGATGTTTTACTTTGAGTTGTACTCTCGTGAAGTTTTTTTGTGTATCTTACTCACGAGGGAGAGCACCAAGGACGCATCGGATAGCTCCCGCCCCCTCAGCTTGTTGTGGACTGGATAGGTGGTGGCGGGTGGTCGTAGTGCACCTTTGTTTTCCTTCACGGCCGGGCGGGTAGCTTCCGTCACTCTCGATGATGAGCGACATCAATTTCCCATTGGGACCGCTCAGGTAGCTCCCCAATTCCCGATGATGGTGCCACATGTTGTTGTTGACTGTTTCGTTTGGCCTTCGATTTGGTACCCGATATTTCTTGTTACCGCACATGCATTTCATAGCACATCCCATATATCTTACGCACTTCGTTTGCTGTTTTACTTTGTTCTCCGTACTGGGGTTTGACTCATTTTCCCTTTGGGGTTGTCTTGGTTGCGTTGTTACCATTACAGGTTATCCAGGTACTTCAGTGGGATCAGGTGATGCGAGCTAGTGGATCCCCTTAGAAGTTGATCGAGTATCCCAGCTATATATATAAATACACATATATTGTCGGGTCATTACCAGGGGATTTCCTAAGCAGTTGTTGCGTTGTATTTGACTTGACGTGGCTGTTGTTGGATTTTATATACATGTTTTGTTGACTAGAAAATTGGATGCTATTTATTATCTGAATTTTCACATGTATGGTGAGCATGTTTGCTCTGCATGTAGTTGTAAACAGTTTTTAAATGAGCTGATATATTTATTTTGTATTCGAGTATTTTTATTTGCTATTTTGTATCAGGCCGAAAAGAAAATTTTAACCCACTTTTAAGCTTCTGTATTAATCGTTAATGTGTGCTTAATCAATATTGATGAGCACCGGGTCTGACATGTTGAATACTTGATTCATGTGAAATATAAAATTTACAAAAAAAAACTAAAAATAATCCAGCGAAAACAAAATCTCATAAGAATATTTTTTCACTTACATGGATGTATGATATTGTGTGAGTTTCCTTTCATTTTCAGTCCAACTATAATTTTTCTTCTAACATGTAAACAATCACGAAAAAAAATGCATTATTATAACATATAATAATACAATTGTATAATTCTCTAATACCTATAAAATTTGATGACCCATAGCTTTTATCTCAGCATACCCCCAAACGTCCATCAACCTTATCTTATCCATATCGACATGATTAATAAATTCAACACTCCCACCTCAATATATTTTCTTCTTGCGAATAGTTTTCGGTACAATTTATTGTAAAACAAGTAGACTTTCCAATATAGAGGATTCACACTAAATATATTTATCCAAAATTTTATCTTAACTAACAATAACTAAGAATGAAAAAGTTCAAATACAAACATTACCATAATGTAGGGTGAATTCCAAATAATGTTTAGTTCGCATCGCCATAAACTACTAACTTTCAATGAAGACAGATCCAGCAACTATTTTATGAGCAATAACAAAAAGGAGAAAATTAAAAAGGAAGCACAAGATAACAGTATTACAAAAGTTTATACATATAATATATAATAAAAAATGAACTTGAGCAAGAGAGAAAATCATGAAATATTTCCGAGCAATGAAAAAAAATTGAAAAAACTTGAAAGGAAGATCAAATCGCAAATCGAGTTTGTAGGATGTATTACTTCAGGAGAAGTTGTACTCATGAGTAACTCACATAACAAAGTTTCTGTTAATGATAACGTTGAACAAACGGCAGGAACTAAAAGGTGATATTGTTTAAAAGTTGAGGGACTAATTTGTCACATGAGAAAGAAGAAGGGACCTAATTGGGAATAGTCCTAGACAATAGGACGCATTCAGGCTTTATTCAATATTTCGGTTTAAAGTGAAAAAATTTTGTATGGAAAACGGCTATCCTAGGTGTTCTTGGTCCGGAGCAATTTTTGCTATGAAAGCATTGAAACAACAACTGGAAAATAATAATTGCAGGCCAGGATCAAGAAGGGAAACTTGATGTATATTACGGGAAAATAACAATGGCAGGCCAGGATCAAGAAGGGAAACTTGATGTATATTACGGGACAAAACTTACAATTTTAAAGAAAGTTACATCGATGATTTATTATTTGGGGTGGGCAACCTGCCTGCTGTCGTCTCCTCTTGTCATAAAACAGTTGGTAACACCAGCAAAAGACAAATCTAACACGAACAAAACGATGATATTCTTGATCAAGAAATGCTCTAGCAACATATATATAAAATGAAACAAGAACGTGTTGGTTTGTTAGCAAACATGAAAGGGGCTTCTATTGTTTTCCTTTATGTTCTGTATCTGACGGCTTCGGTCCAGTGCAACAGTGGCCAAGAACATGACGTTCTTGAAGCATTCATCAACTTTCGGAGGGCGAAAGTCTCAGAAAATTACGACGTTGAATATGGTCCGACTGAATATTCACCGGTATATGTGGCACCTCAGGAGGGACTAAAGGATGCAGATCGAATAGTGACGTTGCCTGGTCAACCAGCTGTGAACTTTTCGCAGTATTCGGGTTATGTGACGGTTGATCCTGCTGCTGGGCGAGCCCTGTTTTATTGGTTAACAGAGGCCGAAGACTCGTCTACAAAGCCTTTAGTGCTGTGGCTAAATGGAGGTTGAGATAATAAGTTTGAAATCTTGGACTTGCTGTCTTATTTTTCACCAAACAATTGTAGAAATATTTTGAAATGCAGGGCCTGGATGCTCTTCAATTGGAGCCGGAGCACTGACAGAACTCGGACCCTTCCGAGTAAATCCAGATGGGAAGACTCTATGGTATAACAGAAATGCTTGGAACAATTGTAAGTATTCCATTCTCTCTTTTCAGTTTCTTGTTCTTGTTATCTCATTATAAAAAAATTCGAACAAATTTTATTCAGTGGCAAATGTCATATTCCTGGAATCTCCTGCTGGTGTTGGATTCTCGTACTCGAACACGTCATCTGACTATATAACAGGAGACAAGAAAACAGCAGCGGACTCCTACACATTTTTAGTCAACTGGCTGGAAAGGTTCCCCGAGTATAAAACCCGAGATTTCTACATAACCGGAGAGAGTTACGCCGGTCATTACGTGCCTCAGCTTGCTGATTTAATTCTTAAAAACAACAAAATCACAAACCGAACCGTGATAAACTTAAAAGGGATTGCTGTGAGTGTGATCCAGAAGCACATTCTTCTGTATAGAAAAACATAACTAACTAAAATTATTCTAGAATCTTATAAGTTCGTGATTGTTTTCAGATTGGGAATGCATATATTGATTCCGAAGATCAAAGGAAGGGCGTGTATGATTTCCTGTGGACACACGCCCTCATATCTGATGAAATTCACCAGGGCATTATAGAAAACTGTAACATGTCATACGGCGCCAATGTCACACAAGTCTGCTTAGATTATGTGACTCAGGCATATCTTGCTAGAGGCCCTATCTACCAATATGATATTTATGCTCCATTATGCTCTTCATCTTCAAATTCCTCTTGGGTATACGCTAATTCAAATATGTTATGTCATTTTGCACAAAACCATATTACTTACCTTCCTATATTACTAATGGAAACAGGTTCCTAGATTTGATCCGTGCTCAGGTAACTATGTCTCTGTGTACTTGAATACTCCAGAAGTCCAGAAGGCTCTTCATGCCAATGTCACCGGAATTTCGGGGCCGTGGGGTGACTGCAGGTACTATGATTATGATTCCCGACTCGAGATTTTTTTCTTTTATCACATTTCGAGCAATAAAGCTATGTAACCTGATATTATTTTGGGTTTGATGCAGCGATTACGTGAATAATCATTGGCAGGATTCACCACTTACAGTATTACCTGTCATCAAGGAATTGATGGCCAGTGGAATTAGAGTTTGGATCTATAGGTACGAAATGGACATAAATTTTCTTGCACGTGTTTAAATGTCATCTTGCAAATGTTTATGCAGTCATCAGTCACTACAGGGACTAAATACCCCTTGTCATGCCTTGGGGATATCCACTGCCCCCTATGAGATTTTTAAAGCTAATGTTTTTTTCTTTTTTTTCCGGAGTAAGGGGAGTGGATTGTTCCAATCAACAATCAGATATGGAACTGGAAAACTAACATTTTTTTAAATTCGTCTCATCAGTGGGGATACAGATCGTACAGTGCCGGTTACAACCACAAAGTACTCATTGCCTAGGCTCGGGTCATTAGTCAAGACTCCTTGGTATGCATGGTACAACCAAGGCGAGGTAAGAAAAAGACCAATTTGTTTTTATTCCGCTTGACAAATGCTATTTTAAATTCGAATCTAACAAAAAATATACAAGATACCATTTCAAATATCCGGCATAATATATGATTGTGTATAATTAATTTATGACATTCTTTTTTGGTTACTTATCAGGTGGGAGGTTACGTTGTGGAATATAAGAAAATAACATTTGTAACGGTACGTGGAGCAGGGCATTTCGTTCCAAGTTATCAGCCTGAACGCGCACTTGCCTTTTTCTCATCCTTTTTAGAAGGAAAGCTTCCCAGCTCCAAGTGATGCATAAGCAAAGTGATCAACTATTTGGGAATTGTCAACTATTTATTCATATGCGAACCTTATTGCAATTGCAACTAAAAAATGTCCAATAATCTTAAATCAACCAAGTTACGGTTGAGTTCAAGGATCCAGTGGCCAATATTGTCCCCAGTTTTTATTTTTTATTTTATGTGAACATTGATATTGTTTTATGTCCTAGTTGATCAGAATAAAGGGTCAGTCTAAAATAAGGTGAAATAAGAATAATCACCATAAAAACAATTAATTCACGTAAAATCTCTTTATCATGAGATTCAACTTATAATACCCATCTATTTATGAAACTTACACACACCTACTATCTAGTAAATCTTTGGTTCAAACCCTTGGGTTGTTTTCCACTGTTCTAAACTACAGAATGAATAACATAACATATCTTCCACAAGGTTTAAAAAGCAGAAAGTTTGACAAAGTGCCGTGGTTAAGTTTTGAGCGTTATAGGATCAAATGAGTTTAATAGTGGAAAAGCTGTTATAGATTTTTTCTATAGTTTTAGTTATTCTTAAGTCAAACAATTAATTAAATTGAAAAAACCTATATATTTGTCTCTTTGTACTTTTGGTTAGAAATATAATCTATTATTTTACTATTTTTTTTTACTTTATTCATTTCCACGATTTTGCGCTGAAAAGCAACGGTGCTGCCAATGATACATCTGTACTCTCGACGAAAAATGACTAAAGTTGTTCGAATTTGATAGCTACAATGGAAATTTAACAAGATAGTACATCAAAATTAATTATTAAAATAACTACAATTTATTCTCTCTTCAGCTTTGGCCTTTTCACCTTCTCCAAATTTTCTCTTCGCGCCCAGAAACTCCGCTGGAGATTCTTGTACTTCGCGATATATATGCCAACAGATTTGACAAATAAAACCTTCAAAGACGGAAGGCCTTATATTCGCCCAGTTTTAATCCTTGTACTCCCTCCAGCAGCAGGATTATCTGCGCAGTGAAACCAGAATCCTGTTTGGTCGATGGGACGACCATCGCCTTCAAAATCCCAGAAAGTATTTTTCTCCAATATATTTGGACTCCCCACATAATCACTACCATCAAGTCGAATCGCCCTTGTGTCACCGCATCGAAAGATCCAGCTTTTGCAGTGAGGGCCTTGGAGATAATGTCATTTTGCAGGTGATATTCCACCTTCATCGCCTTCGTTTTGCATGAATTCTTCACAGGCATGCCCGTAAAAGAAAACTCCATCTGCATCTGAGCGACCATCTTCTTGGGCAAGTCAGATACCACAACAAGCCCCTCAGTGGACAATTGAAAAATACCAGAAAACATCTATCTATAATAACCACTGTCAAACCTCAGAAAACATCTATCTGTAATAACCACTGTCAAACCCCAGACTGTGCTGACCACAGTGTCTTGTTCCAGTTTAGCATTGATGAAAAAATCTTGAATATCCGCCTTGTAAACCACCATCGCACACCCCAAGAAGCCTTTGAGTTATAGTTTATTACCAAATACTTCTGTAACACAAATGAATTTACTATCAATTAGCGTACTTATTTTTGAATAAATATATCCATTACTTTTTGCATGGTATTTTGAAATTTCATAAAAAAAAATTTCATTCAAAAACAAAAATGAGAGATTGTGAATTAATGTTTAACATAGATTGAACTTTTTACGTTTAAACGAGCCAGGTTAAATGCCTCCTAAATGAGTTTTTCTAAAATGTTGGTTTTCTCTTGAGCTATTCTAATCATCAAATCCTAATACTAATTTTCCGCTTGCCGTTAAATTCCGCTTTTTTGTGTCAATTTTTTGTTGGGAAAATGTTCTAGGTTTGGTAAAAATAAAAATCAACTCGGGGGCTATCAGATCAAATCAGGCGTAGGGGACACAACAAACTAGATCAGACGTAGGGAGGTTAACTTAGTTTTAGAAAGTTTAGATCAGATCAGGGTAAATAAGGACATCTTAGTCACTGGATCAATATAGATCGGAGCTTAGAAGAGAACAGATCAGCTTAGGAGCTTCGACGGAATGGGTCAGATCGGAGTGGAGCTTCGAATTAGTTCAAGAGCAGAACAGAGTCAGTGGAGCTTCGTAGATCAGATCAGAACAAGAGTTTAATAGAGCAATTTTCGAGGCAATGACTTGATAAAATGTGTGTAGCAGATATTCTTTTCAGCATAATATTAAAAGGTGTGTAGCAGATAGCTTTTCAGCATAATATCAGATATGTCAAAGTCTGACCGTATATGAGACTTGCTATTTTGGATAAACATTTAATGGAGCTGTACGATCAAATGACGATCATTAAATGCTCATTAAATGTATGGACAATTATTCAAAATATTTTACTGGACACATTTATTATCATTTGAATTTTTAAAGTATAAATAGAAGTGAAGAGCAGTTCAGACACATGATATATGAGAAACATATAACATAACAAGAGACGAAAACTGTTATCTCCATTTTTTTACAGAAGCAATATCTTGATGGATCTGTGTAAACAGATCCAGATTGAGTTTTGAATTACACAAAACTTATTATTGTGTTTCTAACAACTCTACGTAGTGTGCAGATAATAGCAGGTTTTATAAGAGAGTTTTGGTCAGAAGTGTTAAGAACATCGAAGAGCAGAAGAGAGAAAATTGACTAGTCTGGCAGACGTATGAAGAGAAGCAATCACAGATATGTGAGGGAAGCGACGAGACAAAAGAGAACAAGTTGACCATCGCTCAACAGAATTATGAGTCCATCAAGATGAAAGACGACGAAACAATGACTGAATTTGACGAGAGATTCATTGCAGTTGTCATCGAGTTGAACAGCCTTGAAAAAGAGTACAGCAACAGAGAGCTAGCACTGAAAGTCATGAGAGCGTTACCCAAGGAGTGGGATGTGAAGACCATGGCGATGAGGGAGTCGAAGGACCTGAAAAAGCTGGAACTTCATGATCTGTTCGCAAATTTGAAGGCATACGAATTTGAATTGGAGATAAGATCAAAAGCTGGTCCCTCAACCTCCCAGCCGACAAAAGCATTGGTTTCATTTCAGATTATGTATTCAGTTTTCAGTTCCAGTTTCAGTATCAGTTTTATTGCATGATTTTGCTATTCCAGAGTTACCTGCCTTTGGCTCAGCTCACTAGTTTACATTGAGTGCAGGTAATCAGCAGTAGGTGTTGGAGGGAGATGATCAGAAATGGGAGGATGTGTTTATCGTGGACATCTTCCATTGTTCTTTTCAGCTTTTGTTTTGATGTACAGAACTTTAGTTATAGTTATGTATGTTAGCAGATTTCCAGT
>KV009410.1:157818-197920 GCA_001598015.1 Dorcoceras hygrometricum | reverse complement strand
AGATCCCCAACAAGCACATCCATCCCAACTATGCAATCGAAATCCCACAACATCAAACGGATCAAACTCGCCACCAACACATGCTCATCAAACCGCAACACGCCATCTAACAAAACCTCCTGGGAGAACAAGCTCACACCGCCAAGGGTAGAAACAGAAACAGCATCGCGCAAAAGAATGGTACACAAACCATGCTCAACAACAAACGAATCAGAAATGAATGAATGCGATGCACCGGTGTCAAACAACACACGTGCAGGAAAGTCAAAAACGAGGCAAGTACCTGCGATCACCCGACTCGGCGTCTCCTCGGCCTGCTCCCTAGTGATGGCGTTGACCTGAGCATGCTGAGGTCCAGAATAAAACTGCTGAGACGACTGTCCGAACCGCGACGGACCAGGCTGCTGAAACGGCCTAAACTGAGTCTCACCCAACTGGGGCTGCTGAAACTGAGGGGAACGACCCCTAGACTGACCTCCACGACCCTGAGGCTGGGCCACGGTCTGCTGAAATCCAGCTGACGGACACACTCTAGAAAAATGCCCGTACTGACCACAAATATTGCAGGAACCCTGCACACCAACACACTGCATAGACGGATGCTTGCCACCACAGTGACCACAGAACTCTGCCCGAGAACCACTGCTACTCGAGCTGCCCGAACCAGAAAAGCCAGAACCCGACTTCTTCTTGAACTGCTGACCACGGGGATGGAACCTCTGACGGCCAGACTGCTGTGCCACACTGCCACCTGTGGCTGCTGCTACTACTGGGGCTGATGGGCTGACTGCGAGGACTGAGAAGACTGCGCTCGCTGACCAGTGGGACGACCACCCTGAGCCACCTGCTGCCTACGAGCACGACGGCTACGCAAACCCTCCTCAATGTCGAAAGCAGCATCCAAGGTCTCCGCATAACTCTTGGGCTTACTGGTCAACACCATCTGATACAACTCTTCATTCAGGCCCTCAAGAAATCTAGTCCGCTTGGCCCTCTCCCGGCCAGAAACATGGGGAACGTACGCCAACAAAGAAGAAAACTGACGAGCATACTCCCTAACAGTCATGGAGCCCTGCTCCAGATGGTCGAACTCCCGCTCCCGAGCGCTCACATAGGACTCGGGCACATACTCCTGTCGGATGGTCTCTGTGGAAATCGCAAAATTTATCTGACTTTGGATTCCTCGGGCCCCGTCACTACCCCGAGGACGTTGGACGACCTTCCTTTCATCACAAACTTCCAGAGCCCGAGCTTTGCTCACTTTCAAAGGTGTTCGAGCAGTAAACTCCCCCAACAACAAGGGGGGCTCCTGTCGAAACGGCCTCGGCTGGGGTCTCTCCACCCGAGCATCCCGCCCAGCCCGAGGTAGCGGCCTCTGTTCGGTCTTCCTCGAGGACTGTATCTCCTCCACATTAACATACTTCTCTGCCTTGGTTAGAAGCTCATCAAAAGTCTTAGGGGGCTTCTTGACCAGTGACTTAAAGAAATCACCACCCCTCAACCCCTGGGTGAACGCCCCGATCAAGAGGTCGGGCGTAGCAGATGGCACTTCGATGATGGTTCCGTTGAAGCACCGAATATACTCCCGAAGAGTCTCATGCTCTCTCTGCTTCACAGTAAATAGATTTAAGGTAGTCTGGGGCTGTTTCTTACTACTGGCAAAATGATGGAGGAACGCCTGACTGAAATCCCGAAAGCACTTTATACTTCCCGCAGGCAGGAGATTGAACCACTGCTGGGCAGCTCGGACTAGGGTAGTCAGAAAGATTCGGCATTTGATCGGGTCGGAATATCGGTGGAGCAGCGCAGAGTTCTCAAACCGATATAGATGCTCCTCGGGATCTCCCATCTCGTCATATTCCCCAACATTGTGATACTTGAAGTGTTGAGGCAGATCGGCATCCAATACCTCAGTAGAAAACGGCACCTCCCGAGCAGGCGGGGAGGGGGCACCGAGTTCCTCTCCGTTCTCAGATTCTCCAATTCCTTATACATCCTTCTCATCTCCTCGACTCGCTGATTCTCCAACTCCTCACGCATCCTTCTCATCTCCTCGGCTTGCCGAGTTTCTAACTCTTCACGTATCCTCCTAATCTCCTAGGTTTGCTGATCGAGATTAGGTGGCGGTTGAGGAGCAGGTTGACCTGCCAATATTTGTGCCACAGTGGTAGCTACCAATTCAGATATCTGGACGGGGGTAAGAGTAGGATTCTCCGACCCTTGAGTGGTACTCTCCGTGTTGCTGTTGTCCCCACTATGCCGAGCTCTAGTCCTCTTCGGCGGCATATTATATCTTCTTCTACGAGTTCCCACAGACGGCGCCAATTGATGTAGCCAAAAGTTCAGCCGACGAGCTGTCACCACGTCTAGGACCTCGGGAACGTCGGGCGTCGGGGATTGGAGAGTGCGTGCGTATTCCTGCAACCAACGAACACTCGTCAAAGGGCGCCGGAGATGTGTCCGGCGAAGCCCCTCCGATGCTTAAGTCAGCCGCGCACGAGAGTAAAATGAGAGCAATATAAGCTGTGTGCGAGATCACACAGAGAGTGCAATAATGAGTGAATGAATCTGAGAGAGAAAACCTGGGAGGTATTTATAGAGGGGCTAGGCAGATGAATCGACTCGCTTGCACGTTTTGTCGAGACGTGGGTGAGGTCGTGCACATGTCTTCCGTATAATGCGGCCCACGTTCTCCGCCTTTCGCGGAAGTGCTTTAACACGTCGAGTTGGGGTTCTCGGGAGACGCCTCGAACTTAGGTTTTCTCCTCGGGTTATAAGCTATTCCCCATCACGAAGGAGCTCGGTCGATTCCCGAGCTTTGGCAAGGCCTCGGTGAAAATCCCGAGCTCCGAGCTCTATGCGCGCCTCTTGGTTGCTTTCGCCCTTGATGATGTAGGTGGAGTCGATACTTGGTCCTCGGGTCCCGAGCTGCTAATGGGGGGCATCAAAGTTCAATAAAAAAAATTTAAACTGTCGAGAGGGTGAGGACAATGTGAAGCACCCGAATTGATTCTTTTAAAAGAAAATGTGAGTAATATTTTTTAAGAAAAAAGCTCTGACAATAAATCAGATCAACAGTTCGGACCAGCATTTCCATAAACATGGAATTATGAAACTTTTCGAATTTCAGAAATATTCGCATACAAATTTCCTCCTCAAAGAATAGGAATAAATAGATCAAATGTATTTTCTTGTTGTTCAGAAACACGAGTTCATCGATAAGCGCTCTCTCATCTCCCACCAAGTTCTCGCAGAACAGCCCCACCTAAACATCCTCACCTAGATCAATGAAATCTAGTGAGTCTAGAGTCCTAACAAGTGAATCCGAATATAACGAAAAATAAATAATATATGTACATGCACATGCATAACATACTGTTAAAATGAAGTACCAACCCTTTCATGATCTTTCTCGATTAAACAGTCACTAGAAACCCTTTGATCATTTATCCATTTATTTTATGAAATATATCTTAGAAATTTTCATTCATAGTCACTTGATCAAGCTCATCTGGAACTAGGATTGGTGAGACATCCCGAACCGAAGGCTGACATTCACACACCCGTAATCTGTCAAGTTGGCGGGGAACCCCGGTCAATCGGAGAGCATCCACACGTCCGTTGATTGGCGGGCCTCCTTGATCCGTCGGCTGGTGTCCACATGCCCGTAGGTTTGCGTGACACCCCGGCCTGTCGATCGAAGCCCACCAGCCCATAATATCAGTCATAGCTTTGTCACAAATCATTTTAAAACCTCAAAACTTTTTCTTTACAATGTTCTTTCCTTCTCTGAATACATTTTACTAAATAAAGATAGTGGGTGCATATTAACTTTCATATTTAAAATCTCATCCCACCCATGCTCACCACCTTTGTAAATTACGACATTTTAAATACTGCTGAGATGTAGCGACTGGTCTTTTTCTAACTTAAATTGTTATAATTTTGGGTTCAAATTGAAGAATGATAAAAGTTGGGATCTGGTTCAATATGAACAATCAATATAAATCTCGACTGAATTGCAAAAGAATAGAAATTTCATTCAAAGAACTGGGAAACAGATCTGTTCATATAACTATGCGGAACTTACAACATTCCAAAGTACAATCTTTGTTCAGACTACATCAAAACTAGGAATTAGTAATCTGCTATGTTTCAAAAACTGAGACTATAATTCTATACAACAAAAACAGAAGAATCTGAAAACAGAACGGAAAACTAATATCCACGATAAACACCTCCTGTCTGTTCCAGCTCACACCAGCCAACTCCCTAGATCTCATCACCTGCACTCAAAAGAAAAGTAGTGAGCCTAGTGGCTCAACAAGTAAATATGGAATAGCAATTATAGGCAATACAAGCAGAACAATATCTTTATCTGTACTGAAGCTCAAAACCGAACAATAGAATACTGAATTCTGTAATACGATAATCTGTAAACTGTAAAACTGGGAAAACATAATTGCACATGTTTGAAACCTTCTAAAACATTTTCTTGCCTTTAAAATGAAGTATTACAACACTTCTTAGAGGTGTGATTATAAATCGCCTTATGCTCTGTTCTTATTTTTAATCGAAATATGGCTTAGACACCTGTACATAGGTCAAAGTCATTTGATCAAATTATCATCTGATATCAGGAACTGGGAACAAAGTATGAACAGTACGCAAGCGTACCAGCTTAGAACAGAAACTAAGATCTGGGCTGTTTGGTCAACTCAGATTAGGGAAAGTCAACATGACTTAAATGAGCAGCTCAGATTACGATGGTCAAACAAGGTCAACTTAGCTCAGACCACGAAATCAGATCACGACATAAAACAACTCTGAGAAAGGAAAAGAATCGCGAACTTTAATTCAAATCTGGGAAAGAAACGGATCGCGGACAATGAACAACTCTGGAAAAATAGATCGCGAACTTAGCTTAAATATCACAGCTTAGAAGATTTCCTTAATCTGAAGAAATCGATCTAAGGAAAATTCCAGAAACAAGAATGACAAAGCTACTTATAAGCTACTAAAGAAAAATACTCTAAACTGGTTGTAAGCTGCTTAGGAACTACTGGAGGAAAATCATGTAAACTTCTTGTGAGCTGCTTTGAAGAATATCCCAGAAAACTCAGGAAGGAATTGAACGAACATCATTAAACATTTTCTAACAACTCTTTTCTGAATCAAAATCTCAGCAAACACATACTTTCTTCATAAAACATTATAACTTAAAATCTGCGTTTGACGAACATCAAAAATAGTTCTTAAACCGTTTAAAAATGCATACAAACATGAAACAGAAACAATATATGCTTCCAAGAGTATAGAAAGAAACAGAGTTTACTTGCCTCTTCTATGTAACAATTACAGCAAGATTATCTGGCCTGGATCAACACATAATCCAATCACTTCCTGTGAAAAGTTTTGAAACTTTGTTCGATTTTCTTGCAGAGAGCCCGTTTGTGAAAAGCGTTTTATTTGAGAATAAAATATACATGAAGTGTTTTAACAGTTTTATATGAAAATCTTAAGCCTAATAATTGAACACGTTTTCTTTCAAAAGTGCTAAAAATACTTAAAAAGTGCTACTCGATTTTAACAACAACTAAAGATGCAAACGAACCATTTTATTTAAAAGAGGAAATAAATCGGTCTTGTCTGGACCGACTGGACAGCTCTTGCAACTGTGTCTCAAATCTGGAAAATAAACTAAAATTCAAGCTGATAACAATAGCATTTCAATTAGGTCTCTCAATTCTTTAAACTTTCTAATTGTGGATTTCAAAGTTTTTGTGTGTTACATGAGAGCTCATGCACGCACACGCGGTCCACTTATAAATTTTCTGTTCTTTCTGAAAGACACTAGGAGCACATATACAGCCAAGCTGATGGATCTGGAAACAGATCATACATTAATTTTAATGAATAAGAAACTGGATATTTCACTCCTAATCTGTTCACTCGGGTGTAAGTTGGATGTAACTCAGAACAGATTAGAGCTGACACTGGAGACTGTGAACACAAACTAAGAGATGAGCTCAGTTATGAAGATCAGCTAAGACCAGATCAGAAGTGAAAATGAGACCAATTTATGAGTTCGTAATGTAGCCGAAAATATTATAATAGTTTGTAAGTTCAGACAGTTCGAAGCAGATTAACTCGATTCAACAGTTCGGGGTAAAACATATTAGGACGAATATACCAGATCGCTTAAGGATAGCTAGACAGGGTCAGATAAGAATAGATTAGGTCAAATCATACCAGAACAAATAGGTCGGACCATAACAGTCAAATCATATCAGAACAATCAAAGTAGCTCCGAACAAAACATAATGAGTCGGGTCGAATCAACACAGTCAAATCAGCTCAGAATAGAACATAAAGACTCGCATTGTATAACCACGGTATTATCAGAACAGATTGACCAGCACGAGCAATCAAATCAGAACATAATGAAATACTGCTGACTCATGCACGCATAGGCAGTCCGCTTAAAACTTTTCTCTTATTTTTGAAAGAAACTGGAAGCACATATACAGTCAAGCTGGTGGATCTGGAAACAAATCAGAACTTAATTTTAATGAAAACAAAACTGGATATTTTACTCCTAATTTGTTTACTCGGGTGTCAGCTAGATGCAACTCAGAACAGATTAGAGCTGACACTAGAGACTGTCAGTACGAACTGAGAGCTGAGATTAGTTAAGAAGACCGGCTCAGACCAGAATAGATGAAAAGTGCAAATCAGACTAACTTATCAATTTAGAATGGAACATATTAGATTAGAGCTGTTTGTAAGTTCAGAACAGTTTAGAGCATATTAGCTCAGTTCAACAGTTCACGGTAGAACATATTAGAACGAATAAACCAGATCGATTCAAAATAGCTAGACCGGGACAGATCTAGATTAGGTCAAATCAGACCAGAACAAATATGTCGGATCAGAACAGTCAAATTAGCTCAGAACAGTCGAAGAGCTCAAAACTAGAACATAATGAGTCGGGTAAAGCAGTCAAATTAGCTCAGAACAGAAAATAAAGAGTCTGATCATATCGACAGTCATATGAAAAGATTGACTAGCACGGATATCAGATCATAACGGAGTTCCAATCAGACCAGCATGGCCTATCATATCAGAACGGAGTTCCAATCAGACCATCACAAACAGACCAGAATAGAGTTCCAATCAGACCAGCATGGGCTGTCAGATCAGGTTGGACAGGAACTCATGCACGCATACTGCCACTGTGCTTCCCAGTATATATATTTTTAAACCAGTACACCAATATGCACCCCATGCATACAATGTACAAAACTCACCCCTACCCAAACTTGAAGATTGGCTTGACACAAAATTCACAAAATGCACACAACAGACTCGCACACAGAAAAGGTAACCGACCAAAACAAGTTAAACATCCAAACCTTAAGAATATGAAACCCAAAACCAAACATGCACTCAGATGACACAACACACATGTAACATAATATGAATTCAGAGATGCAGCAAGAAACATAAAAGTACCTGCCTTGGAATATCGGTTGTGAGTAAATCTCCGGCAAGGTATACACCATGAGTGTGATCTGAAACTGCCGAGAGGTTTTTGAAGTTTCGGCCCCTAGTCTTCTAGAACCCTAATGTTAGAAAACTAACGAACCAAGTTGGGACCATGGCATTAATTCAGAGTGCCATGGCGTGTCGGTGCCTTATACTGGGTCAAGTGCACGCGAAACACAGACACAAGTGTTGTATGAAGGCACATTTGGGTGGAATGTGTCCTCAAGGTGTTCGCAAATCTGTGCTTCAAAGTGCAGGGCGTGTAGGCGTGCGGGGTGCCGAACATGCTGGGCGAGTGCAGGACATGCAGTTGTGCTGGACGTGGCCGAGATTCCCGGACCCTCATGGCCATGTGCAAGGCCATGACGGGCGGTTGCGAGCACTTCCGTGAAAAATGGAGAACATGGTTCGGATTATGCAGGAACGTGCGTAGTGGGTGAGTAGTGCGGCAGACATACGCACGACCTCACCCACGTCTCAGCAGAACATGCAGGCTATTGGGGCGAGTAGTGCGGCAAACGTGCGCACAACCTCGCCCACGTCTCGGAAGGACGTGCAGCCAGTTGGGGCGAGTGGTGCGATAGGCGTGCACATGATCTCGCCCATGTTCCAGCAGTTCGTGCAGACGAAAATGCGGCTGACTGGAGCACGACTTGGTAGTTACAGGCATGAACTGCCTTATGACTCGACAGTCAATGAAGGCAATGTGGGGGTGTGCCCACGACCAAGATCGTGGGTGGACAGCTAGCGCACATGCATGCTGTCACTCGTAGGCATCTATTCTAACACTATTGGCTATATAAAGACCATGAGCCACACAGGAAATTCAATTCAGGAGTGAGAGCCTTTTATGTGCAAGCCTTGACAAATGTATTCCTTGTATTGTGAGTAATTGTACTAGTGCAAGGTTGGGCATTGTCCTGTAATCTCTTGTGTCACTTATATTACTTATTGTGCTTGTTGGCTCTGGTGAGGATATATTCCACTTATATATCTCAAGGGTCGTTGAAGGCTGATTGATTTGGTGAGGAAATCAAGACGGCACGAAGGGTTATAACTTGAAAAAAAATGGAGAGTTCCAATCAAGTTAGCCTCTTCTGACGTTTTGGTATTAGATCCAGGTTGTGGGATAGTATGAACCATTATTGATAGCAGAATCATTGAACACATCTTCAATGTGCGACCGGATCCTAGAGTTGGGACCCGAATTATAAGGTTAGAAGGAATTCTCACTGTTATCCCACGTTGATGGTTTAAAGATTGCCTCGGAATCAATTCATACATCGATTTCGGACCTTTCGGAATTTCTGGCTCAAGGGTCGTTGAAGGCTGATTGATTTGGTGAGGAAATCAAGACGGCACGAAGGGTTACAACTTAAAAAAAAATGGAGAGTTCCAATCAAGTTAGCCTCTTCTGACATTTTGGTATTAGATCCAGGTTGTGGGATAGTATGAACCATTGTTGATGGCAGAATCATTGAACGCATCTCAATGTGCGATCGTATCCTAGAGTTGGGACCCAAATTATAAGGTTATAAGGAATCGTGGGGACTCCTTCTAACTCTTCGGCGGAATTCTCACTGTTCACCCACGTTGATGGTTTAAATATTGCCTCGGAATCAATTCATACATCGATTTCAGACCTTTCGGAATTTTTGGAAATAAAGGTTCTTATACATGAAGAAGACTTCGAATCCAATATGGAGGAATTCGAGTTGGAGCTTAAACTGTTGAAGAAAGCTATTGGAACTTGAAAATTTCCTATTTCAAGGCGACCAAGGTTCCTAATGAACAAATGATTTCTATCACTAGTATGTATCTCTTTGGTGATGAGAAACTATGGTGGAGGGCATGTTTATCTGATGATGCAAGTGCTCAACGAGAAAAGAGACTCATGGGAAGCGTTGACGCATGAGTTGAAAAAACAATTCCTTCCTTGCAACACGTCTTGGATTGCAAGGGAATCCCTGCGAAAGTTGAATCATACTGGCACAACCAGGGATTATGTGAAGGAATTTAGCTCGCTGATGCTGGATGTGAAGGACATGTTATTTTTTAACTCCTTGGCAGGTTTACAGCAATGGGCGCAAGCCGAGTTGCGACGGCAGTGGTTAAGGACTTGCCATCGTCATAACAGCTGCTGAACATCTACAGGATTTCAAGGCAATCGGAGCACTTAGTTCTGATGCTAAGAAATACGTTGGGAAGGACAAAGTTAAGACAAAATTGGCCAAGGTGGAGAAACTTAAAAAGAAGAAGGGCAAACCTGAGGGTACAAGCAGCACGAAATAAACAAAGGAAACTTTTGTTTCTGATCGCGTCAAAAGTGGGTGCTTCATTCGCAATGGAGATCATCGCATAACGGATTGCCCAAAGAATGGTCAAAAGTGGGTGCTTCATTTGCAATGGACAACATTCAAGAGTCAATCCTCTGCAGCTATTTAATGCCTTGCATACTGAAAGACGACATCACACAAGGGCTTGATGTTTGTAAAGGCCCACATCAATGGAAGGTAGGATCTGGCCATGGTAGATACTGGATCCATACTTAATTTTTTTGCGGAGCGAGAGGCGCACAAGTTGAGGCTGGACTTGTCACAACATAACAGCCGGACAAAGGCTGTTAACTCGGATGCTAAGCCCATCAATGGTTAGAAAATGCAGACTTACAGGTGGGAGATTGGATAGGGCGATGCGGACTGATGGCTGTACCTATCGATGATTTTGATGTCATCCTAGGGAATGATTTTCTTATTGCGGCACAAGTGGCAGTCAGTGGATTATTTATTGCATATCCAAAAAGTCCTTCGTTTGTTGTTGGCATATATGATCCCTCTAAGGCGGGGAAAGCAACCCTACTCTCGGCCATGCAGGTCAAAAGAGGACTAAGGCATGGAGAGGAAACCTATGTTGCATCATTAGTAGAGATCAAGGAGGACGTATACCAAGAGGTGCCCTACTCAGTAACTGAACTCTTAGAGCAATTCATGGATGTTATGCCTCTAGAATTGCCTAAGACGTTGCCATCAAAGAGGGCAATTGATCATAGAATTGAGTTGGAACCAGGCACGGTGGTGCCCGCGAGGGTCCCTTATAGGATGAGCCCTTCGGAACTGGTCGAATTGCGCAAGCAACTGAAGGAATTGCTAGATGGTGGGCTGATCCAACCTTATAAGGCTCCATACGCGTCCCCTGTGTTGTTCCAAAAGAAGCATGATGGTTCGTTACGAATGTGTGTGGATTATCATGCATTGAATAAGGTAACCATTAAAAATAAGTACCATATTCCCAACGACTTGAATCTATTTGACAAGCTATCAAAGGCTCGGTTCTTCATGAAAATTGATCTGAGATCAGGGTATTGGCAAGTGAGAGTTGTCGAAGGCAATGAGCAAAAGACAACATGCGTGACAAGTTATGGATCCTAGGAGTTCCTTGTTATGCCCTTTGGTCTTACCAATGCCCCTGCTACTTTTTGCAACTTAATGAACGATGTGCTATACGAGTACTTGGATTAGTTCATGGTGGTATAATTGGACGATAATGTGATATTTATCCAGTCGCTGGATGATCATCTGAAGCATCTGAAATTGGTGTTCCCACGACTTAGGGAACACTATCTCTATGCGAAAAAGGAGAAGTGTGTTCTATAGGGAGACAATATCTTTACTTGGACATGTCATAGGCCAAGGAGAGACTCGCATGGACCAGTCGAAAGTAAAGACGATTACTGAATGATCTGTTCCAATGAAGGTTACAGATTTGAGATCATTTTTTGCCTGACCAACTATTATCGATGTTTCATACACGGATACTCAAAAAATAGTTGGGCCATTGACGGACTTGCTGAGTAATGATCAAAGTTATGAATGGTCGGGGGAATGTGATAAAGCCTTCAGCCTAATCAGTGAGATGATTGCATTAGAACCAGTCCTAAATCTCCCTGAGTTTGACAAGACATTCGAGGTACATACTGATGCATCTGATCATGCTCCAAAGCAGGCGTGGTGGTAATAATTCCTTAGTGAATTTGACTTTGAGTGTTTGCACAAGCCTGGGAAACACAATTAAGTGGCGGATACTCTTAGGCGGAAAAGCACTCAAGATTATTATGCCACCTTGAGCGTGGTGGAATCAAATTTCTTGGAACATATTCTAAAAGCAGTCCGAAGTGATGCAACCGATCAAAAACTGTTGGAACAAGTGAGAAAAGGTAAGATCCAAAAATATTGGGTGGAAGGCGAACTCCTCTTTGCGAAGAAAAACTGGGTCTACATTCCTAACGACCACCTTCGGAAACAGCTCCTGAGGGAAACACATGAACCTAAATGGGCTGGCCATCCTGGTGTAGCTCGTATGTTGGCCTTGATATCGAGAAGCTATTATTGGCCAAGAATGGAAGAAGATGTGGAACTGTTTTTGAAACATTGTCTTGTATGCCAACTTGAAAAGTCTGAGAGGAAGAAGGAAACTGGCATGTTTCAGCCTCTGCATATTCCTCAGAGGCCCTGACAATCGGTCTCCATGGACTTCATTCTCGTGTTCCCAAAGGTGAGAGGATGACATCTATCCTAGTGTTGTTGGATAGATTCTCGAAGTATGCTGTTTTTTTGCAGCCCCAAGGACGTGTTCATCAGATATGACTGCTGAATTATTCTTCAAACACGTGATCAATTACTTCGAGTGTCGCTGGACATCGTGAGCGATCGGGACACTCGATTCATAGGCAAGTTTTGGATGATCCTTTTCAATCTGACGGGGTCGGAATTGAAGTTCTCAGTGGCCAATCATCCCCAAACTGATGGCCAAACAGAGCGGATTAACCAAGTGTTGGAAGAGTACTTGAGACATTACGTGACGGCGAGCCAAAAGAACTGGCTGAGTTTGCTTGATGTAGCCCAGTTCTCGTACAACTTGCACATGTCATGCTCTACTGGCCTGAGCCCCTTTGAGGTAGTTCATGGAGCCCAGCCTATTGCATCTCATGTTGTTGCCTTACGACGTAATGGATGCCTTTGCCCGGCATCTTTCAAATTTACAAAGGAGAAGGATGAATTATTCGAGAAAGAAAAAGAAAGCTTGGCCAAGGCTCAAAGACAGATGAAGAAATATGTAAACAAATGCCGGAGAGATTTTGAGTTCCAAGTTGGGGATGAAGTGTTGCACAAACTGACTCCCCAAATTTGGAAGAATATTAGTGCAAAAGATGTGAAACGGGCCTCATACCCCAGTTTTTATGATCCATTCCAAGTGGTCGAAAGAGTTGGAAGGGTGACATATCGATAGAAGCTCCCGGATCGGATGAAAACGCATCCAACTTTTCATGTGAGTTACTTAAAAAAATTCATCAAGGTAAGTTGGATGAAACTAGGCGCAGGCAAAGCGTGTTCCGCCCGTTATCCGGTTGATTCCAACAAAAGAATATCCAAAATCGTTGATCACCTAGTATTGGGACACAGTAAGATGAATCGAAGAACTAATTACTTGGTCCAATGGGAAGGTGAGGCGGAGGAGGATGCCACTTGGGTTCGAAACAACAACCTATGGCAATTCGATGAAGAAATTGAACGCTGCTTGGAATCCAAAGGATTGAACGAAGCTCCGACGAGGACGTCGAGTTCTTCCACTAGGGGGGGGGGGTCAGGACGAAATTTTATTAAGGGGGGTAGGTTGTAATGCCCAGATATTTTAGAGGCCACAAACTAGAAAGATATGAGATTGAGGGATTACAATGCTATATTATTTCGATCCATGAATAGATTCAGTTTCAGATTTCATGTCTTACGTGATGATATTTCAGAAATTCCATCGAAGTAGCTTACAAGTAGCTTATTCGATCATTTCCAGAAATTTTTTAGATATTTTGAATTCTTCAAACAAAGGAAAACCATCGTCATTCACCTGGTTAAGTCTGAAATCTGGTTCTTATACCACGACTGATATTTCTTTGTTGAAAATATTTTAAGTATAGATTTCAGCTGTCGCATTGTTTGAGTTCAGTAGTTGCGACCAGCAGTCGCACTATTTCATGTTCAGCTGTTGCATATTTTATTGTTCATCAGCTGAAAGTTTGTTCATCAGATGATAGTTGTTCATCAGTTGATAGTTTGTTCATCAACTGATAGTCTGTTCATCAGCAGGTGCATCTTTCCTTGTTAAAATCAGCAGTTGCGTTGTTTTTATAAAATCAGCAGATGCACTGTACATCAGCAGGTGCATTCCTATTGAAATATTTCAGTCGTTGTATTTCTTTCATAAATTCCAGTTGGTGAACTGTTCACCAGCATATGCATTTCTTTTGCTAAAACCAGCAGGTGTATTTCTTTGTTAACACCAGCAGGTGCATTTATTTTGCTAAAACCAGCAAGTGTATTTCTTTGTTAACACCAGCAGGTGCATTCCTATTGAACTAATTCAGCTGCTGCATTCCTTTGTTAGAATTCAGCAGTTGCGTTGTCTTCCAAAATTCAGCAGACGCATTTCCTAGTAAATTTCCAGCAGTTCACTTTTCATTTCAACCGGTATTAGTCTTGCGACTGGTACTGTTCATTGCAACTAGTTACTGTCTTGCGACTGGTACTGTTCATTTCAGCTGGTATTAGTCTTGCGACTGGTACTGTTCATTTCAGCTGGTATTAGTCTTGCGACTGGTACTGTTCATTTCAGCTGGTATTAGTCTTGCGACTGGTACTGTTCATTTCAGCTGGTATTAGTCTTGCGACTGGTACTGTTCATTTCAGCTGGTATTAGTCTTGCGACTGGTACTGTTCATTTCAGCTGGTATTAGTCTTGCGACTGGTACTGTTCATTTCAGCTGGTATTAGTCTTGCGACTGGTACTGTTCATTTCAGCTGGTATTAGTCTTGCGACTGGTACTGTTCATTTCAGCTGGTATTAGTCTTGCGACTGGTACTGTTCATTTCAGCTGGTATTAGTCTTGCGACTGGTACTGTTCATTTCAGCTGGTATTAGTCTTGCGACTGGTACTGTTCATTTCAGCTGGTATTAGTCTTGCGACTGGTACTGTTCATTTCAGCTGGTATTAGTCTTGCGACTGGTACTGTTCATTTCAGCTGGTATTAGTCTTGCGACTGGTACTGTTCATTTCAGCTGGTATTAGTCTTGCGACTGGTACTGTTCATTTCAGCTGGTATTAGTCTTGCGACTGGTACTGTTCATTTCAGCTGGTATTAGTCTTGCGACTGGTACTGTTCATTTCAGCTGGTATTAGTCTTGCGACTGGTACTGTTCATTTCAGCTGGTATTAGTCTTGCGACTGGTACTGTTCATTTCAGCTGGTATTAGTCTTGCGACTGGTACTGTTCAGCAACGTCAGCAGATTGACGTACGAGAACTTCCCAGGAGGTCACCCATCCCAGTACTGTTCTCACCCTTGCACGCTTAACTCAACGATCCACCCCCCCAAGAAGTATAGAAAATGCTTCTTGAGAGACTCGAACCCCTGACCTCGCTCTGATACCAATTGTTGGGATCAAGCGCTTACCACTAGGCCAAAAGCTATAGCTTTTAGCCAAGGTGCAACTTTATTTCCTTATAATGTAGCAGCGCGAAGTGCACCAATTTTGTGCGTTAGGGTTTGGCTGTTAGGCCCATGAGTCAGGGGAGGTGCGTGTCTAACTGCTGGTGCTGTCTCAATTCCCTTACGAGATCAGTCTTACCCTTCCCTACCGCCGGCCCTATCCCCAGCAGAGATAGTATTACCCGTTAAGATCTGACATCACACTTTTACAGCCCACATGGCCAACCAGATCAAGCGGCGCAACGTCAGCAGCTTAACGTACGAGAACTTCCTAGGAGGTCATCCATCCCAATATTGTTCTCACCCTTGTACGCTTAACTCAACAATAATAATAACAATTTTCTAGATGTGCACACGCGTACGTGGCTCTGAATGCCTTTGATATGTGAAACATAAACACTTCATTTGAAAAATGACCGAACTATTAAAAGATAATTGAAACATAACATGAATGACTAATATCATAATTAAACAAACTCATAAGACAAAACTTACATTCTCAATAACCTAGACAGACACTTCGAAATATCCTTGAAATGAGTTCGTAACCGATTATGTAGTACGTTGTACTACACTCAACCTAGATATCGGATGGCGTTAGTTAACATGCATGCGTGATTTACCAATGACTCGTTCTGTGGTATATAAACATTTATATTTTGTGGTATATAAACTTCTTATATATATTTACTTCTCATATATCTTGAGTACTCGTTCATCCACTTTAATACTTGAAGGGTCTATTCACAGTTGTGGTACAGCCTCTCCCGCAACATTCTTTTATTGCTATATTGCAAATGTACGGAAACAATGGACCATGATTTTGTAGTTTATGGGCTAAATCTATTGTCGAGACTTCAAGAACTTATGGATTATGCAAAAGTTCACTGGATCCATGCGTAGAATTTACTATCAAACAACAGAAAAGCCAACTCAAGAAACTACACGGGCAATCACATTTTTGGCTGCATCTTGAACTGATAATTGCAATTTAAATGATTAAACCAAATGGGGATCCAAGTGGTTACACAAAGTATATTACATCTTTGGGAAAGTCCAAGGTTCTGTTCTGAGGTGGTAAAAAACATGCTGTTCCATGTCCAAAAAACCCACAACTTCTAATTCATCCACACCTCATAGATCTCAATCCCATGAACAATAATAATACCTCAAATACCCCCAAACTGACCTCAAGAAGATAAATAGCAGAATATTAAGAAACAGGGGAAAAGAGAAACACAAATATTGAAGAAAAAATAATAAATATTAAGTGGCCACACAGAAGGCAGGCTTCCAGCACAACCCTTTGTTTCCATGCCCACCTTCTTTGCACCTACTGAACCTTTGAAATTTATCCAATTCCACTTCATAATTCATATCGCCTTCGTGTTCTTCCGTTCCCGACTCGATTTCCTCTAGCTCCGCCTGCTCCCCGCCGCATTCGTGTTCACTTTGTTTTTGTTGTTGTTGTACCTCTTCTTCTTCATCTGCTATGGAGGAGGTGGTGGTGTCCGCCGAGTCGGCGGCAGTCAAGAAAGAGAGCCTAAGTCTGCCGTCGCTTCTCTCGGCTTGCAGATAAGAGTTTCTGAACGGTGCCTCCACCGCATCGATGATCAGCCTACCGCCTTCCCTGCGGCGGCGCATTTGCAGAGAACTCGGCCCGCACATTGAAGTAAGAGGCGGGGGGAAATCATCCGACCTCTTTGTCGTATTCCTCCCCTCTTTACGTGTGATAGCTGATGATTTCGCTTCCTGTTGTTTCGGCCTTTCGAATTCAAACCTGGAATAGGACGATGGATCTTGGATCAAATTCGAGTGGCTGAAGGAAGAACTGGAGAAAATGCTGACGTCGCTGCTGCAGTCGGTTCCGACGTCACTTCCCGATTCACTTCCCAGATTTTCAGTGCACAATTCTAGCGATTTCGCGCTCAGCCGTGAAAATGATGATGAGTAGTGTGTGAAGAAGCTGGTTTTTTCGACTGGTTCTTTAGGGTATGTTTGAAGCAGACCCCAGTTGTCATATTCAAGGCTTGTGCTCATATCCGCCAAGTTCGACGGCGTCCCCGCCGCGAACTTGAGCTTCACGGTGGTGGCTGTTTCTTTGAGTTGGGTCTCAAAGCATGAGACAAGATTTTGGTAAACTACGGTTGACATGGTGGGAATTAAACGTGGAGGAGAATTGTTTAACAGTATACTTTTGTTTGGAGTGAAAATATTATGGATATATAGGTCAAGTGGAGAGGGATGGATTATTGTTCAGAACGAAGAATAGGTAAAAATATGGATGCCAATTTATAGGGCTAAATCTTTGGGCTGGGTGGGGCGGGGTGTATTCTTTTTGCACCACTGGAATTATGCATATATCAGGTGAAGGGTATTGTGGGAAATACACTGTTTGGAACAAAAGGAATATGAAAAAACAATTTTGTTTCTCTTTTAGAAGATAAATTAGAGGAATATTTTCAATGTGAAGCGTAGAAGCATCCTTGATCCTACACAATTTTCATCTTTCTATTTTATTCTCGTCTTCGTTAATTCGTTTTCCAGATCATTGGTTATGTCCCGTCTCACAAAATACGTGTGGATCCCAAATGACGATGATCTCTATAACATCGACGAGCTAACCCCGAGATTATTCACTAAAATTTTTGTTGAATTCGCGACGATTTTCTGTTTTATGTTACCGTTCTGCTATCACACTTCAACAATCTGGTAATGACTGGAATTTACAAAAATCTTAAGTTAATTTATTAAGATGGTAAATTCACCATTCATATAGAACCCTGTTTGCCCCAATTTTTTTTTTTCCGGAAATTGGAAAAAAGAAGCAGTTTAAAAATGAAAATACATAACTCACATGATAAAAAATGTGACTACGAGAGTTATCTTAGCCTTTTCAACATTAACTGACAAAGATCGAATGACTTCGTGTATTTCTTGTAAACTTTTATGAGATAAGTATACACTTTTAATTTAAGAAATACCTTCATACTTCTTTACCATATATATAATATTTTGACCAAAATATATTGTTCAGTTCGTATTGGTTCACTGCATACAAAAACCGACAATAGAGGATTTCAGCAGTTTCTAATAAAATAGATTATCAAAAGATCATATGGATTAAGCTTGAATCATCATTTCATCAAGTTGGATCAAGAAAACACTTTACACCACTACACATCAATTTTTTTAAAAAAAAAAATTTTGGTGTCAAATGTCCAAAATCTTTATCATATGCATGATCTCATGTTCGTTATGTTGATTAAAGAAAATAAAATAATTGACTTTTTTAATGCTACGAAATCTTTCATCAATTCATCCTCGAAATTAAATACCACTCCGCACATCCCATATATTAGGCTGAACTTTGTTTTGCATCTATTTATATAGTCAAATGCATCTTAATTATCTGGATAATCTATATTGAAGGAAAAAAAACTTTCTGGATTTAATTTACATGATAATTACCTTCAAACATATTTAACAATCTTTTTATGAAATTTTTCACAATGTTCTGGAGTTAGAATTTGTTAAGTATTGAAGCTCAACTATTTTTTTATTATCATTATCATCCGCAAATGAATCCAGTATCTCGACGTTATTATGTTGTTTTTTCGTTACATATCTGTCAAGTTACCTATTTTTTTTACTCATTATTTTATTATTTCCACAGAAATATTTATGAATATTACCCCTCTGACTCTGGATTAATACTACTTCTTTCTGCTCGTTTTATATAAAATAATAAATGCATAACTTTGAGGTGTGGTGAATCCTTTATAGCGATAAATCCCGATTCAGTCCTAATTGTTTGACCAATACCGATTTAGTTCTACATGTCTTAATATTACCGAAAAATCTCTATTTGGTCCTTCCGTCTATGTACTCGTGAAAATAGACGGAAGATACTAAGTACCATATTGGGCACATCAATTTTCAACATTTTTGGTCTCACATTAAACACCTCTAATTCTATTCTCCTTCTCACATTCTTACCCTAGTAACTAGTACCTGTTAAAGAGAAAAGTTAGTTAGCTAGATGGATCTGAATTCTTCATTCTTTGTAACCGATTTGGCCTTGTGTTGTGAACGGTCAAGCATGTGTGTGGTGTTGTGTGTGTTAGACACAAGAACTGATCTGTGTCAAGGAGAATTTTTCTGAACTTAATAGAACCAAAGAATTCTCTTTAGAAATTAACTTTACATCGTTTTTTTTTCTTTATGATACATTCCGTTCTGCAACAGATCGCGCAGGTTACTTGATCATTTCACACATTAGATGACATTACGCTTTGATGATCTTCTACCCATCTGGGAATACAGATAACAACTGGTATCAGAGCTATGGTTTCTTTTCGATATGAGGAACAAACATGATGGGGTCTTAAATTCGATATCGAGAAGTTTACATGCAAGAATGATTTCGGATTATGGAGACTGAAAATGCGTGCACTGCAGGTACATCAAGGATTGGAGTCTGTCCTTGATGGTGAAGAGAAATTATCAACCACACTGAAGGACATTCTTGATAAAACTCATAGTGCCTTGATCATACGCATAGGGGATAAAGTGTTGAGGGAAATCTCAAAAGAAACTTCTGCTGCTACAATCTGGAATAAATTCGAAAACCTCTATATGACCAAATCCTTGGCAAAGAGACTGTATTTGAAACAGAAGTTATATTCTTTCAAGATGCCTCATGGGAGATATATTGAAGATCATCTTGACGTTTTCAAAAATATCATTCTTGATCTGGAAAATATTCAAATCAAAGTGGAGGATGAAGATCAGGCTCTGCTACTCCTAAAGTACTTACCAACAGAGTTTGTAAACCACTCAGACACATTACTCGATGGAAGGGATTCCTCGACACTGGAAGAGGTGCAAGCAGCACTCTTCTCCAAAGAATTGAAGAAGAGATCAGACGGGTTGGATGAAACAAAACCCGAGGCCTTGAATATAATGGGAAGGTCAAGAAACCGTGAGTTTAAATCAAGAAATCACAACAGATCAAAGTCAAGGGACAAGAGGAAGTGCTTCATATGTAAAACATAAGGACACTTCAAGAGTGATTGTCCCGAAAGGAAGACTCGATCAATGGACAAACAAAACGATGACGGAGATGCAGATGTTTCTTCTAAGGCTATGAGAATTTAGATGTGCTCTCGGTAACATTGCATACACACGTTCAAGAACATGTTCTTGATTCAGGATGTTCATTCCACATGTGTCATCACAGAAATTGGTTTCACACATACTCTGCTCATGAAAGTGGTGAAGTCCTACTGGGCAACAACAAGCCTCGCAAAAGTATCTTAATTGGGTCAATAAGACTTGAACTTATTGATGGAACAGTGTGGATTTGCACCAAGTCAGACATGTTCCTGAACTCAAGAGGATATGTTATCCCTGGGAATGCTGGATGCTCAAGGTTTCAGTTGTAAGATTGAAGGTGGAGCCCTGAAGGTGACAAAGGGATCCCTAGTGGTGATGAAAGCTAAACTCACAAGTGGGTTGTATCTACTACAAGGGAAGGTAGGAATTCCATATGCCTGCTCAACCATTGAAAGACAAAAATCCACAGCTCAGCTATGGCACACCAGATTGGGCCATTTCAGTGTAGCAGGGTTAAAAGAACTCTGCAAACAGGGTCTCCTAGACAAGGATAATGTGTCGGAATTAGGCTGTGAGCACTGCATATTTTGGGAAGGCAAAGAGGCTAAAAATTTTCAAATGGGACACAATGTACAAAGGATATACTAGAATACATTCACAACGATCTTTGGGACCCTCAAGTGTGCCATAGTTAAGTGGTGCACCGTATTTTATGTCCTAATTGATGATTACTCAAGAAGGGTGTGGATTTATATACTGAAGCAGAAGTCTGAGGCCTTTGCAAAGTTCAAGGAGTGGAAAAATCAAGTTGAAACACAAACAGGAAAGAAGTGAAGAAGTTGAGGACTGATAATGGGATGGATTCTGTGGCATTGAATTCAATTCATACTGTACAGAAAATGGAATCACAAGACACCACACAGTGAGGTTTACTCCACAACAGATGGCTTCACCGACCGCATGAACAGGACAATAACTGAGAAGGTCAGGTGTATGTTATCCACTGCAAGGCTACTAACAGAGTTTTGGGCTGAGGCGGCTATGAAAACAACCTATCTCATCAACAGGAGCCCCTATTTAGCTATAGACATTAAAACTCCAATGAAAAAGTGGACATGTCACTCCCCAAGCTTAGACAACCTTAAAGTGTTTGGATGTGTTGCTTATGCAAACATTAATCAAGGAAAACTGGAACCAAGAGGAATTAAGTGCATGTTCCTTGGATATACCGATGGTGTGAAGGGGTACAGGTTATGGCGAAAGCATGAGGAAGCCCCTAAGATTTTGGTTAGCAGAGATGTGTTCTTTACGGAATCAGAGATGATAGCGCTAGAAAAGCAGAAAATGAAACTCTTCGATCAGGGTATAACGAAAAACTGGAGTTTGAGGTGGAGCCAACACAATGGAGTATTGGTGACAACTACAAATGAGATCTGGTTGAAACACATTCTGAAGTTGAAGAAAAAAATGTAACGCTTAGAAATTCCTTGACTACGTAAAAATGAGTGCATGACTGGGGGGAAATATTTTTGATGATTACATGCCATGTTTTATGATTTATTTATGATTTTATGCTGCATGGTATGTGTAATGCCCAGAATCATTAAGCAGTGGATTAGGGGAGTAATTTCGACATTCAAGAATTTGATAAAGCTTGATTATGAGCTCGGATTTCTTTTGGAAATGTTGGATGACTCAAGAACTGTGTTGATTAAATCGCGAAGTGTGAGAACCAGTCAAAGTAACCAGACGAGGCGATTTGATAAAATCAGCAGCAGGTTACTGTAGCTCGCGACTGGTGGAGTTTTGAAATTCAGTTGAAGCGTTATTGTTGATTTCAGCTGAAAACGAACGCGCGAATAGATGGATCAATAAGAGAATGCCACGTGTTAATTACTGTTACGCACAAGAAATCAGCAGCAAGAGTTTGTAAGCATCTGCTGGTTTATGTACCTGCTGATTATTGATTTCATCTGCTGGTTGATAATGACGTAGGTGCGACGTCGTCGTTTTGATATTAAACGCAAACCAGTCGAGGGGAAAGTAGTTTCAGCAGAGAGAGTCTACGACAGCGTTTTGAATTATGAATATGAGCTTTAATACGTCGTCGTTTAGCAATCAGTCGAGAGATTTTGAGTATCTGCTGATTATCCAGTCGAGGGATCAATACGACACCGTTTTGATGTGCGATCAGCAGCTGGTTCGTTTGTGTGAAGTAGTGCCTGCTGATGACATGTAACGACGTCGTTGGAATTAGTTATAACGACATCGTTTTGAGCTTTGAAGTGTTGCGACTGAATTGATGTTGCGACTGAATTGATTACTGTTGTTGCGACTGGTTATTACAACAGCTGATTCTTGCGTCTGCTGAAAAATGCGACTGAGGACGATGAACAGCAGTTGAGGAATCTGTTTATCGTTATCCATCGAGGTACGATTGAGCAGCCCTTAGCAGTTGAGCGTGAACATGGCTAGTTTTCAATGTTGTGAATTTCGGTTATGTGTTACGTGAAATTGAATTGTGGAATTGATTGAGTTATACTGTGTTTCACGTATTATGAATTGTATGCTTTATGCATTGATATCGATTGGCATTCATGCATACATCTTGATCCTGAATTGACAGATTGATTGATTTGATTACCTGATTGGGTGCCACGTTGTGACTGGCCGACTGTTGAGTCGTGTCCGAGAAGTCCAACGCTATCGTCGGAGCGGTGACTACCGGATACGAGTGTCTACCGCCGAGCTGTGATGGGCTGACGGGGCCCGATGATCACGGACCGATGATTTCCCGGTTGATAGACCGTGGTATAGAGGCTGATTTGAGTCGCCAGTTGATAGACTGGTCTAGCTATCCGATTTCTTGATAGCCCTCATGCATTCATAGCATTGATTTGTAGCATGTTGCATGTTTATCTGCTTTGATAGCTCTTCGTACTGAGGCTTGACCTCGTATTTGTTTCCTGCTTTGTCTTGCTGGGTCTGCGTGCCCATTTGCAGGAGCTTTAGGTAACCAAGCTGGGCAGAGTGGAAGTTCAGCTGGTCGATCCCCTCATCCCTGAGTCCCAGTTTATTTACGATATGTATTGAACCGGGGGATGCCCCGTGTTTTATTGTATTTGGGGATCTTTTTGTCGAATTGAATTATGTGGTTACCTGTTATATGAGTTTGAGTTAACTCATATTTTGAGTATTGAATATTTTGAATGTATGATTTGAAGTTCAGGCCCATGTTATTTCGAAAAATTTTTAAGCCCTGATTTTTAAGCTTCCGTGATTATGCGCTTATTATGTGTTAATCGATAGTAATTAGCACAGGGCCTGACAGGTTGGACCTAGGGGTGGTCCAGCTGGTGGGGCTCCGGCCAGGGTGGTCGGAGCAGGGAGGTCGACGTGTGGTGAACATTGCATGAGAGTAGGGTTTTTGGTGGTTGGTTCTGTTCAATTGAATCGGTTTTGATTGGTTTGGTTGAACCGGGTCGATTAGCCGAGTCACGAGTCAAAATATTTTAAATTTGGTCCGAGTTATTTTAATTACGGATCGGTTATTTTTAATTTTAAGTCAAATGCCAATTTTAAAGAAAATATCCTGATCTTTTAAAATGGAGTCAAACTTTTAAAATCATTAAAGTTATGTTTATTTTTAAGTCTTTAGTCAAAATTGGGGCCTTTGGAATTTTAATTCAGTCAAAATCGATTTTGGGGATTTTAAATTGGGCAAAATCGGTCTTTTGGGGTCAAAATTGATTCCAATTGATTTTAAAAGTCAAAATCGAGTTTAATAAGCCAAAATTGATTTTTAGGAGTCAAAATTGATTTTAATTAGTCAAAATTTAGCGTTGATTTATAAAGTCAAAATTTAAGGAAAATAGGCAAAAATTGTAAAAGGGGTGAACATTCGTTTCATCGTCTGAGTTAAGAGTGATGTTTAGTCTAGAAGTAGTGGGTCAGACTCCTGAACCATTCCTTGACCGAAGTAGAAAAATGTAGAAGCCCGTAAATGTATAATTAATTATATATGTAGTATGTTATGTACGTAAATGTTTTAAAGGAAAGAATTGATTATACATTCACGGGCTAAACTTTTAAACTTGCATAATTTTACGAAATGCATGCATCATGAATGTTTTATAAATGTTAAAGGAATGTTCCTTTAAAAGACAAAACTCGGGGGATTGAATGATTTGTGACAACTTATGATGAATGTATGATGAGCTTATGGATCCATGTGTGATATCATGGTGAAGTGGCGACTTTTGAGCTTATGGATCCATGTGTGATATCATGGTGAAGTGGCAGCTTATGGATCCACGTGTCGATATCGTGGTGAAGTGGCAACATATAGGTGCGACATATAGGGATCCCGGCTCGAGGTCGGGTGAACCACACCGCCACGTACGTTGGTTTATAGATTGATCAATCGACTATGGTCACACTTCAGGATACGAATCATATGTTTTTCATGTTACGTTATGTCATGCCTTATATGCTATATGATATGTTATGATATGAAATGTATGAAGCAACGTTTTAAGATCATGCACGCGTTCATGTTTTTAACGTTATTTTATTATAAGTATGTGCTTGCATGCGATTTTATTAGTATGTACTTTGTTATGATATACGATAGAGCATGCTGAGCCTATAGGCTCACTAAGTTTAAATGGTGCATGTGATGATCCTGCTGAGTTTACACCGACTGGCAGTGAGGAAATCTGAGCGCCTGTTGCAGCAGTACCCCTTGACCGCAGCGATGTTATTTTGAAATGATACAGTTTTAGATGTTGGTTTTAAACATGTTTAATTTCAGTATTTTACTCAGTTGATTTTTATTCCGTTTGGATGTTTTAACATTTTTAAATATTCCTTTATCTATGTTTGAAGTATGGATGAGAAAAATGATTTATAAATGCTTTTAAAGATAACGAGCGATACTTTAAGTTTAAGTATTCCGCACAAGTTTTAAAAAAAAAATTTCTAGAGTCTGGTTCGTTTCAGTTGGTATCAGAGCGGTGGTTCTGGTGGGGTACTAGCCTGCTGCGTGGAGCTCAGAAGTCGCACTACCAGTCTGTGAGTTTTACCGTGTTACGATTTATGTTTATGATTGCATGCTACATGTTTTAGTTATGTATGAGTTTTTGGCCTTAGAGTTTTAAAAAATTTAGAAGCTTAGTCATGTACTTAGATTTACGTGATAAGGTTTCGGTGTACCGTATGCCCCCAAGACGTGTCAGAGATCAGCAGGATGAGGATGCACCTCCTCTTCCCCCACCTCCGCAGTTGATGACTTATGAGAGGGCTAGCGTGGGCACGCTAGCAGAGATCACCAGGATCCTAGAGAGGCAGTTGAAGCGTTCGGGGAAGTCTCATAAGGAGGACGTGGCTGAGCAGTTCCGCAAGCAGGGACCCAAGGAGTTTGCGGGGACTACAGACCCTCTAGTTGTTGAGGAGTGGAATCTAAGTGAGAACTGCTAGAACTTCTAGGACTTGCCTTGAGAACTTTTACGGATAGGACTAGCGAACTTAGAAATGTTTTAGGCATCTAAACTTCTTTTGGGATTTAGTATGATCGTAAACGCGTACCTGTGTGACGTTTCTGTTTCAGGAGAGATTTCGTGTGCTTGGTGTCACTACACTCGCTTTTCTAGACCAGGGGCGACCCACTCGTTTATTTCGAGTGCACTCACACAGAGGATGAGTATTGTTCCAGAGAGCATGGGTGTATCTCTCGCCGTGACGGTTCCGTCAGGAGAGGAGTTGACGACGATCGCGTCATGCAGGGTTTGACGATGACGTTCCAGGATCACGCGGTCAGAGCGGATTTGGTATTTTTGCCTATGTCAAGATTCGACCTCATCCTAGGCATTGATTGGTTATCGGAGTTTGGAGCAGTGATAGACTTTCAGTGGAGGACAGTGTCTATCAGGCCACCAGGGCAGGAGGCCTTCTTATTTGAGGCAGCTAGGAGGCCGCGGAAGCCCAGATTTATATCTTTCATTCAGGCCAGGAAACTAGTTGAGCACGCATGTCAGGCGTTCTAGAGGTGGAGTTTTCTATTGAGCTGATGCCAGGGACAGTGCCTATCTCTAAGGCACCTTATCCATTGGCCCCTACCGAAATGAAGGATCTTAAGGAGCAGATTCAGGAGTTTCTCGATAAGGGATTCATTCGCCCTAGTTTTTCTCCATGGGGCGCACCAGTGTTGTTTGTGAAGAATAAGGACGACAACATGAGATTATGCATCGATTACCGGGAGCTGAACAGAGTCACAGTGAAGAATATGTATCCACTCCCAAGGATTGATGATTTATTCGATCAGTTGTATGGAGCTTCGGTGTTCTCAAAGATTGATTTGAAATCTGACTATCATCAGCTGAGATTTAGAGAGGAGGACGTGTCCAAGACTACTTTTAGGACACGCTACGGCCACTACGAGTTCTTGGTGATGCCGTTTGGCCTGACGAATTCCCCATCGATTTCATGGATCTGATGAACAGGGTATTCAGGAAGTATCTGGACCAGTTCATTATAGTTTTCATCGATGAAATCCTGGTCTATTCGAGGAGCTTGGAGGAGCATAGGTAGCACTTGCAGACGGCTTTGCAGACTTTGAGGGAGCACAGATTGTATGCCAAGTTCAGCAAGTGCGATTTTTGGCTGGAGCAGGTGGCATTCTTAGGGCATATTGTGTCGAGAGATGGGATTTCAGTTGACCCATCGAAGGTGGAGGCAGTGCAGAACTGGGGGATTCCGAGGAATGCAGCGGAGATTCGTAAGTTTCTTGGGCTTGACAGGTTATTATCGCAAGGTTATCAAGGGCTTATCTTCTATCTGTCGGGGATCCGGATCCGCCCCCCGGCGAGGCAGCAGAAGAACAATAGAATGAAAGCCGGGAGACGATCAATACGAAAAATTCAAAACAAACTACGACATTCATAGGATGTTTAAGCGGATTACCATGCTGGCACTTGTGCCTGGCTCCAACCGGTATTACAAGAATCCGGCTCTTCTCGGTAGATTGCGGTAGATTATCGCCAATCCGGTCCACGACCAGAACCGAGACTCCTTCGTCAGGCTGCACTAGAAGCGCTGACGAGATCAGCACGAACGGATTCTCCTCGTCGAGTTGGCCGGAAACGAATTTCCGGCGACAACGGGCGGCGGCGGCGCACGGCGGGCGGCGGCGGCGGCGCTTGGAGAGGAGAGAGGGGAGGCTATATTAGTGCTAGGGTTTTTGTTAATTGTGAGTTGTGTGTTATGTTATTGTTAAGTCTTGCTTAAGTCTAATTAAATAGACTTAAGTGTTGGACTTGGACCGGCCCACGGGCCCGGGTCCAACGATGAACATTCAGTTCATCTCCAACACCGAGACTTCACCGTAACTCCGATCGCCGATCAGATCGGACCGATCGACTCAGTTTCCGAAACTGAATACAATGATTTGAAAAACCATTTGATTGAATGATTTGTGACAACTTATGATGAATGTATGATGAGCTTATGGATCCATGTGTGATATCATGGTGAAGTGGCGACTTATGAGCTTATGGATCCATGTGTGATATCATGGTGACGTGGCAGCTTATTGATCCACGTGTCGATATCATGGCGAAGTGTCAACATATAGGTGTGACATATAGGGATCCCAGCTCGAGGTCGGGTGAACCACACCGCCACGTACGTTGGTTTATAGATTGATCAATCGACTATGGTCACACTTCAGGATACGAATAATATGTTTTTCATGTTACGTTATGTCATGCCTTATATGCTATATGATAGTTATGATATGAAATGTATGAAGCAACGTTTTAAGATCATGCACGCGTTCATGTTTTTAACGTTATTTTATTACAAGTATGTGCTTGCATGCAATTTTATTAGTATGTACTTTGTTATGATATATGATAGAGCATGTTGATTCTCTAGGCTCACTAGGTTTAAATGGTCCAGGTGATGATCCTGCTGAGTTTACACCGACTGGTGGTGAGGACATCTGAGCGCCTGTTGCAGCAGTACCCCTTGACCGCAGCGATGTTATTTTGAGATGATACAGTTTTAGATTTTGGTTTTAAACATGTTTAATTTCAGTATTTTACTCAGTTGATTTTTATTCCGTTTGGATGTTTAACATTTTAAATATTCCTTTATCTTTGTTTGAAGTATGGATGAGAAAAATGATTTAGAAATGCTTTTAAAGGGAACGAGCCATACTTTAAGTTTAAGTATTCAGAATACAGGCAAGTAAACTCTGTTTCTTGCTACAATCATGAAAGAATATATTCAGTTATGTATGCATGTTGCATGTGTTTTTAAAGATTTGAAGGTAGCTACGGCTGTTCTTCAAAAACTAGAAAGTTCATGCTCTGTTTTTATAAAGATGGTATGTGTTTACTGTGATTTTGATCCAGGAAGTTGTTAGAAAACTTTTTTGATGATGTTCGTCCAGTAGTTTCTTGAGAATTCTAAAGATGTTCTACGAAGAAGCTTACAAGTAGCTTATTCGATTGATTCCAGAAATTTCTTGAGATCTTTTGATTTCTTCAGAACGAGGTTTATTTCGTTGATTACGTTTGTTCAAATGTCTAAGTCTGAAATCTGGTTCTTAAACCCAAAAGCTGAATTTCCATATTGGACAGATTCTGAGTTAGAGTTCTGCTTCTAAGTTATTTGAAGTTTAGATGCGAGTTTTGTTTCAAATCTGAATTTGGTTAACACTACTGTGTTATCCATTGACATCTGAGTTGACTACGGTTGACCATTGACATCTGAATAACTCCATTCAATTTCGTTGACATCTGAGTTGACAAACAGGCAGAATCTGATTTCTTTATTATTCGTTGAAACACTTACGTGCGATTCAGATTCACTTTTCTTTTGTTCAAAACCGATTCTATGGATACAAAAATTCCAGATTTGAATTCTTTGTTCATTTCCGCTCCATTTCGAAAGATTTATTAAACTCATTCGAACAGATTCGATTGATTTTATTCAGTTTTCATCTTCGCAAGTATTACAGGGAATCCTCAAAATGTTCTAGAACATCATCAGAAGTATAAAACCAGTAAACCGTGCTAGAATGAAAAGAAAAACAGATTTACGAAAGAAAAGAAAGAGCAGAAAGAAATGTTACAGAAACTTTTTACAGAGAAGTTTTAAAGATTATGGCTTAAACTATAGACGGTCACAGGAGAGGGTGAGGACGCTGGCTGACGAACCAGTGTGCCCCTTTCAACCTAAGGTACTAAGATATGGTCGACAGACTAGTATACCCTTTATATGCGATAGATGGGTTTTGTACCCATCTCTCTGATTCAGATACAGAGTTTGATCAAACGACAGACCTTATGTACATGTGTCTAGCCATAATTACCAAAAAGAAAGAATATAGCTCAGTGTGATTTTAATCACCAAGCTTAAGGAAAATGATTTCAGAACGTATATGTTTATGCTTTCATTCCATACAGATTTCACAGTTTATGATATTTAGCTTATTTATTCTTAAGCTATACAAATTCAGATTCCAGTAAAGTAACAGATATCGTTCGCATGTATTATATGTTTTCGATATTCCAGATTTTACCTGCTGAGCCCCTAGGCTCACTAGTTTTCATTGAGTGCAGGTAATGAGCAGTAGGAGCGGGATGGTGATGAGCTGATCGGGAATATGTGTTTATCGTGGAAATCTGTTTCCATTATTGTTCTTATTCAGTTTCAGATTTTGATGTACAAAACTTTAGTTATAGTTTTGTATTATGATAGATTTCGAGTTTCTTTATTTTGTTGAAATCTGTACCAGAATTATTGCTTAATGAATTATCCAGTTTTGTTATTTCAAAGACCAGATCTGTTTTAGTTCCGCGCCTTTTTATTTGTTCAGATCAGTTTTTCAGATATTGCATATGTTTGCGTTTAATTGCATTTTAACCCAGAAAGTAGTAGCGAACTGTAATTGTAAACCAGATCAAAATTTTTGTGCTTTCCAATTTGAATCCCAAAATTCTTAATTTAGTTTAAGAAAAGTCCAGTCGCTACAATTGGCATCAGAGCATGGTCCTTGAGATAAACACACTTCCAGTCTGAAAAGATCTCGCCAGCCGCTTCTATATTTGTAAGTTTTATTTAATGTTTTAGCATATAAGTAATATCTCGTAATAGAATTATGGTGGATTTGGGCTACCCTTATAGATATGACAAGACGAGTTAATAGAAGAAGAGGAACAATGGAAGGAGAAGGTGAAAGAGAAGACATGAACCCTGCCCTTAATAGTATGGCTCAACTGTTAGAACATTTGGTTAACCAAACCAATCAAGGGAATGGTCAATCCACAGGAAGAATGATTAGTAGAGAAGATCCACAGGAGAGGTTCAGAAGACAACGACCTCAGGAATTTTCTGGTTCTACTGATCCGCTTATAGCTGAAAGCTGGATCAAGTCCATGGAAGTGATATTCGAATATTCGCATCTGACAGAACTTGAAAGGCCTCCGTGTGCGATTTATATGTTGAGGGGAGATGCCATGACATTGTGGGAAGGAGCCAAGTTAACAGTAGACTTGGAAATGCTCATCTGGGAGGAATTTAAGAGAGTATTCTATGAGCAGTACTTTACTGTGGATGTGAGGGAGGAGCTGCAGAATGAGTTCCTAACTCTTAAGCAGTAAGGGATGTATATGCGGGATTATATCCGCAAATATTATAAGGGATGCTATTTTTTTACTCTAATTGGGACAAACAAAGATGTCAGGGTTGAAGCCCATGTTTGAGCATGACGTCAGGCTTGCAGAACCCGTGGATTATAGAGCAGCTGTGAACAAAGCTCTACAGGCAGAACAGGATTGGAAGGCAATTGAGAATGAACGACGGCTGAAACGACAAGCCTTCCAGCAAAAAGATCATAGACAATCTAAGAGGCCAAGCAATAACCAACAAGGGTCTCAGGGAAAAGGGCCAATAGCAGCACAACCCATTTCTGCTGTTCCCAAATCTGGGAATAGGCCACCATGTCCTATCTGCAAGAAGAATCACGTGGGTCAATGTCGTTTCGGGCAGAATGTGTGTTATACTTGTGCCAAGCCAGTCCACATATCCAAGTATTGCTCCCAGAATAAGCAACTCATCACCAGCAGAGCATATGTGATGACAACAGAACAAGCTCCAACAGATACGACGGTTGTGACTGGTAAGATCGTTGTTTCTAGTATGTCTACGTTAGCATTGTTAGATTCTGGTGCAACCCATTCCTTTGTATCAGAAAGATTTGCTAAGAATTTACCAGTTAAACCAGAAGTAGTTGAAGTAGGATATAATGTCCAGATTCCTTCGGGAGAAAGTATAGTAACCAATCACATTATTCGAAACATAGAACTTAAGCTACAGGGGAATATTGTCTATGCAGATTTGATAGTATTGCCAATGCTTGAGTTTGATTTAATCTTGGGAATAGATTGGTTAACTAAGTATGGAACCGTTATAGATTTTAAGCAGAGAACGGTTAAGATTAAATACCCAGTGGCTGCTCCAGTTTCCAAGCCTCCTTACAGACTTGCCCTTAAGGAGATGAAAGAGTTAGAAGGACAGATCCAAGATTTATTGGATAAAGGTTTTATCAGACCCAGTACTTCGCCATGGGGAGCTCCGGTGTTGTTCGTGAAGAAGAAAGACGGAAGCATGCGTCTGTGTACATATTATAGAGAATTGAATAAGTTAACAGTTAGAAATAAGTATCCTATTCCTGAGATAGATGACTTATTTGATCAATTAAGAGGAGCTGCTGTGTTTTCAAAGATCGACCTCAGATCTGGATACCATCAGCTATGAGTTAAAGACACAGACGTGTACAAGACCGTCTTTAGAACAAGATATGACCATTATGAGTTTTTAGTGATGCCATTTGGGTTAACTAATGCGCCATCTGTATTTATGGATTTGATGATAGGGTATTTAAACCTTTTCTAGACAGATTCGTTATTGTGTTTATAGACGACATTCTCATTTACTCTAAAAACAAATTTGAGCACGCAGACCATCTTAGAGTATCCAAGATTTATTGGATAAAGGTTTTATCAGACCCAGTACTTCGCCATGGGGAGCTCCGGTGTTGTTCGTGAAGAAGAAAGACGGAAGCATGCGTCTGTGTACAGATTATAGAGAATTGAATAAGTTAACAGTTAGAAATAAGTATCCTATTCCTGAGATAGATGACTTATTTGATCAATTACGAGGAGCTGCTGTGTTTTCAAAGATCGACCTCAGATCTAGATACCATCAGCTATGAGTTAAAGACACAGACGTGTACAAGACCGTCTTTAGAACCAGATATGACCATTATGAGTTTTTAGTGATGCCATTTGGGTTAACTAATGCGCCATCTGTATTTATGGAATTGATGATAGGGTATTTAAACCTTTTCTAGACAGATTCGTTATTGTGTTTATAGACGACATTCTCATTTACTCTAAAAACAAATTTGAGCACGCAGACCATCTTAGAGAAATTTTGCAGGTTTTGAGAACTAAGAAATTATTTGCTAAGTTTAGTAAATGCGAATTTTGGATCGAAAAGGTTGTATTTCTTAGACATATCATTTCGAAGAATGGGATAGAAGTGGATCCTTCTAAGGTAGAAGCTGTTCGAGAAGGGCCTGTACCTAAGAGCGTAACAGAGGTTCGTAGTTTCTTAGGACTAGCAGGTTATTATCGAAGATTTATAGAGGGATTCCCTAAGATAGCTGTCCCTTTAACGTCTTTGACCAAGAAGAATGCTAAGTACGATTGGACCCAAGAATGCCAGTCCAGTTTTGAGAAATTGAAGCTGGAATTAATAGAAGCCCCTGTTTTGACGTTACCATCGGGGAGAAGAAATTTTATTATTTTAACAGATGCGTCGAGGACAGGATTATGAGCTGTTTTGATGCAAGACAAGAAGGTGATTGCTTATGCTTCTAGACAGCTCAAGATTCATGAGAATAATTAACCTACGCATGATTTAGAATTAGCAGCAGTGTTTTTTGCATTAAAGATTGGGAGACTCTATCTTTTTGGAGAGAAATGCAAAATCTTCGCAGACCATAAGAGCCTTAAGTATTTCTTTACCCAGAAAGAGCTTAACATGAGACATAGAAGATGACTCGAACTGGTTAAAGATTATGATCGTGTGATTAGATACCACCCAGGAAAAGCCAACATAGTAGCAGATGCGTTAAGCAGAAGAAACGTGGGTTTAGCTCAGATCTCAGTTCAGATTCCATTAGCGAGAGAGATCAACAGATTTGAACTGGGAATAGTCACAAAAGAGAATGCTGCTAAGCTATCAGTTCTTACGATCCAGTCTACTTAGAAAAATCAGATTAGAGATGGTCAAGCAAGGGATGATCAACTTCAGAAGTGGAAGAAACGGGATGAAGATAGAGGAGGAAATCATTATACGACAGAAGGGGGAATTGTGAGATACCAGAATAGGTTGTGGGTACCACGCACAGATGATTTACGCAAAGAGATTATGAATGAAGCCCATAACACACTGTATTCAATTCACCCCAGGAGGAACGAAGATGTATAAAGATTTGCAACATCTGTTTTGGTGGCCAGGGATGAAACGAGATATCTCCAATTTCGTCTCCGAGTGTTTAACATGCCAGCAAGTTAAAGCAGAGAATCATAGACCAGCTGGGATGTTAAAGCCTCTCCCAATACCAGTATGGAAGTGGGATAATATAGAGATGGATTTCGTTGTAGGATTACCCAGGACACTCCATGGATTTAATGCTATATGGGTTATCATTGATAGATTAACCAAGTCAGCGCACTTCTTACCCGTTAAGATGACGTACGATCTAAATGGGTATGCCGAATCTTATGTTAAGGAAATAGTCAGACTCCATGGAATCCTTGAGATCTTTTGATTTCTTCAAAAACCAGAAAAGTTCATGCTCTATTTTTATGATGAAGTACATGTTTACTGTGATTTTGATCCACAAAGATGTTAGAAAATTGTTTGATGATGTTTGTCCAGTAGTTTCTTGAGAATTCTAAAGATTTTCTTCGAAGTAGCTTACAAGTAGCTTATTCGATTGATTCCAGAAATTTCTTGAGATCTTTTGATTTCTTCAGACTGAGGTTTCCTTCGTTGTTTACATTCGTTCAAATGACTAAGTCTGAAATCTGGTTCTTAAACCAAACCAATTGAATCCTTATTTTTAAATAAAATGATTTGGTTTTATAGCATTAGATTTCACTTTAAAATGGAGTAGCACTTTTTAAAAGATTTTGACATATTGATTAAACGTGTTTCTTCCTTAGGAATTTTAATTCATATATATAAGGTGTTAGCCACATCATGAATCATCATTTTTTAACCAAAAACACTTTCCAAAAAGCAAACGGTGCTCTATGTGAAGAAACCGAGCAAAAACTTTCAAAGATTTTCGAAGGAGACGAGCGGTGCATACGTGATTTGCCAGATTTCATCTGTAATTGTGTTACAGAATACAGGCAAGTAAACTCTGTTTCTTGCTACACTCATGAATGCATATATTCAGTTCTGAATTCATGTTTGCATGTGTTTTAAAGATTTGAAGATAGCTACGGCTGTTCTTCAAAAACCAGAAAAGTTCATGCTCTATTTTTATGATGAAGTACATGTTTACTGTGATTTTGATCCACAAAGATGTTAGAAAATTGTTTGATGATGTTTGTCTAGTAGTTTCTTGAGAATTCTAAAGATTTTCTTCGAAATAGCTTACAAGTAGCTTATTCGACTGATTCCAGAAATTTCTTGAGATCTTTTGATTTCTTCAGACTGAGGTTTCCTTCGTTGTTTACATTCGTTCAAATGACTAAGTCTGAAATCTGGTTCTTAAACCAAAAGCTGAATTTCCATATTGGACAGATTATAAGTTAGAGTTCTATTTCTATGTTATTTAAAGTTCAGATCCGAGTTTTTGTTCCAAATCTGAAATTGGTCAAAATCTGTTTCATTGACCATATCGAATCTGAGTTGACCAATAGGCCAAATCTGAATAACTTCTTTTTCGTTGAGATGCTTACGTATAATTCAGATTTCACCTTTTTATCATTCAAATCTTCTTCGATAGATATAGAAATTACAGATTTGAATTCCTTGTTCATTTCCGCTTCAATTCGAAAGATTAATTCGATTCATTCGAACAGATTCGAGTGACTTTATTCAGTTTTCATCTTCACAAGTATTACAGAGAATCCTCATAGAGTTACAGAACATCATCAGAAGTATACGACCAGTAAACCGTACCAGAATGAAAAGAAAAAAAGATTTACGAAAGAAAGAAACAGCAGAAAGAAATGTTTACAGAAATGTTTTACAGAAAAGTTTTATAGATTATGGCTTAGATAATAAACGGTCACAGGAGAGGGTGAGGACGCTGGCTGACGAACCAGTGTGCCCCTTTCAACTACGGAAGGGACTAAGATATGGTCGACGGACTGTATACCCTTTATATGCGATACATGGGTTTTGTACCCAGCTCTCTGATTCAGATACAGAGTTTGATCAAACGACAGACCTTATGTACTTGTGTCTAGCCATAATTACCAGAAGAAAGAATAGAGCTCAGTGTGATTTTAATCACCAAGCTTAAGGAAAATGATTTCAGAACGTATATATTTATGCTTTCATTCCATACAGATTTCACAGTTTATGATATTTAGCTTATTTATTCTTAAGCTATTCAAATTCAGATTTCAGTAAAGTAACAGATATCGTTCGCATGTATTATATGTTTTCGATATTCCAGATTTTACCTACTGAGCCCCTAGGCTCACTAGTTTTCATTGAGTGCAGGTAATGAGCAGTAGGAGGGGGATGGTGATGAGCTGATCGGAAATATGTGTTTATCGTGGACATCTGTTTCCGTTATTATTCTTATTCAGTTTCAGATTTTGATGTACAAAACTTTAGTTATAGTTTTGTATTATGATATATTTCGAGTTTCTTTATTTTGTTGAAATCTATACCAGAATTATTGCTTAATGAATTATCCAGTTTTGTTATTTCAAAGACCAGATCTGTTTTAGTTCCGCACCTTTTTATTTGTTCAGATCAGTTTTCCAGATATCGCATATGGTTTGCGTTTAATTGCATTTTAGCCCGGAAAGTAGTAGGTGACTGTAATTGTAAACAAGATCGAAATTTTTGTGCTTTCCAATTTGAACCCAAAAATTCTTAATTTATTTTAAGAAAAGTCCAGTCGCTACACATAGCTTTTGAACTCACTGCAGCAGAAACCATTGGAGAGGAGGATCAACCTCTAACCTTCAAGGAGGCCATCAACAGTAAGAATTCTGATAAACGGTGGGAAGAAATGAGTGATGAAATGTGATCACTTGAAAAAAAATCACACTTGAGAGTTAGTGGACAAATAAGTTGGACAGAAACTGGTAGGTTTCAAATGGGTGTTCAAGGTGAAGGACGCTATCCAAGAAGTGGAAACAACAAGGTTTAAGGCGAGACTTATAGCCAAGGTCTTTACAAAACAAGAAGGTGTTGATTATAATGATGTATTCTCACCTGTTGCAAAGCACAAGCCATAAGAATACTACTATCCTTAGTAGTTAAAGAAGATATGGAGCTAGATCAACTTGATGTAAGAACAACCTTCTTACATGGAAAGTTAGATGAATCAATCTTCATGATACAACCTAAAGGTTTCAAGAAAATAGGAGAAGAGAAAAAGTGTGTCTGTTGAAGAGGTCATAATATGGTTTAAATCAATCCCCATGGCAATGGTATAAGAGGTTCGACACCTTCATATTAGACAATAGCTTTGTGAGAGTGAAAATGATAAATCTGTGTACCAAAAACTAAGCAAGCACGAGTCTAGTATTTATCTACTCTTATATTTCGATGACATGTTATTAGCGTCCAAGAGCAGATATGATACGGAAGAGGTTAAGTAGATACTGAAATCATAGTTTGAAATGAAGGATATGGGTAATTCCAACAAGATACTGGGAATTGAAATTAATATGAATTGAGGTACTGGAATTCTATTCCTGTTACTACCCCGTTAGCCCAACATTTCAAACTATCCTCGGCTGATTCACCAAGAGTCGAAGATGAGGCTGCATATATGGAGAGGATTCCTTATGCTAATGCAGTTGATAGCCTCATGTATCCATGATTGTCACACACCCAGACATAGCCTATGCTGTTAGCATAGTGAGCGGATACATGTGGACACCAGGGAAACTTCACTTGGAAGCCGTGAAATGGATCTTGAGGTATCTAAAGGGAACTTCTAAGGTGGGATTGCTGTATGAGGGAAGTAAAGAAGTAGAGAGAGAAGTAAGTGGCTATGTGGATGCCGATTATGCAGGATGTCTTAAAATGAGAAGGTCTTTAACATGATATGTGTTCAAATACACAACAACGTAGTTAGCTGGATGTGTAACCTACAGTCAGTGGTATCATTGTCCACAACAGAGGTTGAGTTCATTGCATTAACTGTGGCCATGAAAGAAAATATCTATATAAGCTCCTTAGCTGGGAAGCTGGAAGTAATGCGGGTTACACCTTTGGTGTTATGTGATAGTCAAGTGGAATACATCTTGCCAAGAATCAAGTGTATCATGAAGAACAAAGCACATAGATGTTAGACTCTACTTTATAAGAGAGATGATAGCAAAGGAAGAAGCAAGAATATCCAAGATTGCGACTGAAGAGAATCCAGCTGACATGATGACCAAAGAACTGGCTCTGTACAACTTCAGACACTGTCTAGAGTTATTGAATGTTACTGAAGAAAGTTCCATCCAAGGTGGTGAATGTTAGCAGAAAATTTATTTAGCTAGATGGATAGGAATTCATCATTCTTTGTAACCATTCAAGTAGTTGGCTGTATGTTGTGAACGGTCAAGTACGTGTATGGTGTTGTGTGTGTTAGATATATAGACACAAGAACTGATCTGTATCATGGGAAATTTTTCTGAACTCAATAGAAACAAGGAACTCTCTCTGGAAATTAACCTTGAATCGTTTTTCTTTCTTTACAATACTTCATTCCGTTCGGCAACAGATCACGCAGGTTACTTGATCATTTCACACATCAGATCGCATTAAGCTTTGATGATCCTCTACCCATTAATATAGATACAGTACCCATAATTTTCCACCATTTCACTGAAAATCTTCCTTCTCTCCCCTTCTCACATCCATGGAGGAGCGGGAGAGGTCTCTTTTAGATGAGACAAATGGACTTCTCTACAATGGAAATGACATTAAAGACACCATCCAAGATCATGAAAACAAAAGGCAGCCATCTCGCATATTAAAGATGACCTTGCGCCTGGTCTAGCCGAATTCACCAGAAACAGCTTGCCTACGCCGGATGATGACGACCCTCTACTTGTATCATCTCAAACCGCTATTCAACCAGCAACATATGTTGTTCAAGTTCCAAAGATCAAATCTACCATGTCTCTCCACTCGATCACGCCTTAGTGTTGGCTGAACGTCATGCCAATAAGAAGAAGCTGAAGGGACCTTATATTTTCTCATGACAACATTGTTGTTCCTTCGTCTCAGTAAGTATCCTAAAATTTGGAATAAATCCTTTTATTGGGTTTAAATCCATAACATAAACATGACTTTACACCACTTGCGCGCAGCTCGGATGTTGGCTAAGGAAAGAGAGTGCACCAACTATCAAGTCCGGTACTCTAAATCCGATATTAAGCACACAAATAACGCAAAAATACGGAAGCTTAAAAATGTAGTTAAATTTTTTCTTTGGCCTAAACAAAAATATATCATTCAAAATACTTTCATACTCCAAATATCGACTTTGAATCAAATGTCAATAGTAAGAAACCTCAACCACAACGTGTGTCAGGCCTCGTGATCACAACAGACAAACACATGCGGAAGCTAACAAAAGTGGGTAAAATTTTCGCTTTTAGGCCCGACGGTTTAAACATATAATTTAAAATACAACAATACTTAAAATAAGTTTTCCAATTCAAAAACAACCAACAACAAAGCATACATAATTCCAAACGTATAACAGACTCCCCTAAGAGTACAACAACAAAGCGCAGGGCATCTCCCTGGCTAACTGATACATATATATAAGTATGCTATATGCAACTGGGACACTCTAGCCACCTCCTGGGGCACCACCAGCTGGGTTAAACCCACGACCAGCTGTAGAACCTGGGTTTCCTGAAACAAAGCAACAAAGGAACAACCAAGCCCCGGAGGGACATGGGGTTAAACCCCAGTACGGAGAGCAAACATAAAACAGCAATATACAGCAAGGAATAAATTGTAGATGCTATGCATGAGACACCAAGGAACAAAGGAAAGCTCTACCCACTAGGGAGCTAAGGAACTCAAACATAGCTCCGAGAAACATTGACAATGTACCGTGGCCACGGGGTGAGTTCACAGTGTGGTAGTGAGCCACTCGCCATGAAACTACACCCAATTACCAGATGCATCAAACAACTCGACCTGCTGTTGCCTCGCCCATGAACTGTGGTAGTTAACCACTCGGCGCATGGTGGCTACGATCCCAGCAGGGAGATGAGAGTGCGGTATTACCGCTCGCCCTCACATCCTGGTAAGAAAATAACAAGAACAACGAAACTATGGAAATAAAGCTGGAATGAGATGCAACTATATGTATGCACATACTGGAAATGACAAGCATATAGTTGCATCTCATTCCAGCTTTATTGCAATAGTTTCGTTGTTCTTGTTTGTTTCCTACCAGGTTGCGAGGGCGAGCGGTAATACCGCACTCTCATCTCCCTGCGGGGATCGTAGCCACCATGCGCCGAGTGGTTTCAAGATAAATGTTTATTCGATAAACAAAAGGGTATTTAAAATTGTTTAAATTAACCCTACCTTCCATCA
>KV009410.1:144175-154259 GCA_001598015.1 Dorcoceras hygrometricum | reverse complement strand
CAGAGGTACTGGAATCCTATTCCTCTCTCAACAACACTATATTGAGAAAGTACTGAAAAGGTTTGGTATGGAGAATTCAAAAGCTGTTACTACCCCGTTAGCCCAACATTTCAAACTATCCTCGGCTGATTCACCAAGAGTCGAAGATGAGGCTGCATATATGGAGAGGATTCCTTATGCTAATGCAGTTGGTAGCCTCATGTATCCATGATTGTCACACACCCAGACATAGCCTATGCTGTTAGCATAGTGAGCGGATACATGTGGACACCAGGGAAACTTCACTTGGAAGCCGTGAAATGGATCTTGAGGTATCTAAAGGGAACTTCTAAGGTGGGATTGCTGTATGAGGGAAGTAAAGAAGTAGAGAGAGAAGTAAGTGGCTATGTGGATGCCGATTATGCAGGATGTCTTAAAATGAGAAGGTCTTTAACATGATATGTGTTCAAATACACAACAACGTAGTTAGCTGGATGTGTAACCTACAGTCAGTGGTATCATTGTCCACAACAGAGGTTGAGTTCATTGCATTAACTGTGGCCATGAAAGAAAATATCTATATAAGCTCCTTAGCTGGGAAGCTGGAAGTAATGCGGGTTACACCTTTGGTGTTATGTGATAGTCAAGTGGAATACATCTTGCCAAGAATCAAGTGTATCATGAAGAACAAAGCACATAGATGTTAGACTCTACTTTATAAGAGAGATGATAGCAAAGGAAGAAGCAAGAATATCCAAGATTGCGACTGAAGAGAATCCAGCTGACATGATGACCAAAGAACTGGCTCTGTACAACTTCAGACACTGTCTAGAGTTATTGAATGTTACTGAAGAAAGTTCCATCCAAGGTGGTGAATGTTAGCAGAAAATTTATTTAGCTAGATGGATAGGAATTCATCATTCTTTGTAACCATTCAAGTAGTTGGCTGTATGTTGTGAACTGTCAAGTACGTGTATGGTGTTGTGTGTGTTAGATATATAGACACAAGAACTGATCTGTATCATGGGAAATTTTTCTGAACTCAATAGAAACAAGGAACTCTCTCTGGAAATTAACCTTGAATCGTTTTTCTTTCTTTACAATACTTCATTCCGTTCGGCAACAGATCACGCAGGTTACTTGATCATTTCACACATCAGATCGCATTAAGCTTTGATGATCCTCTACCCATTAATATAGATACAGTACCCATAATTTTCCACCATTTCACTGAAAATCTTCCTTCTCTCCCCTTCTCACATCCATGGAGGAGCGGGAGAGGTCTCTTTTAGATGAGACAAATGGACTTCTCTACAATGGAAATGACATTAAAGACACCATCCAAGATCATGAAAACAAAAGGCAGCCATCTCGCATATTAAAGATGACCTTGCGCCTGGTCTAGCCGAATTCACCAGAAACAGCTTGCCTACGCCGGATGATGACGACCCTCTACTTGTATCATCTCAAACCGCTATTCAACCAGCAACATATGTTGTTCAAGTTCCAAAGATCAAATCTACCATGTCTCTCCACTCGATCACGCCTTAGTGTTGGCTGAACGTCATGCCAATAAGAAGAAGCTGAAGGGACCTTATATTTTCTCATGACAACATTGTTGTTCCTTCGTCTCAGTAAGTATCCTAAAATTTGGAATAAATCCTTTTAATTGGGTTTAAATCCATAACATAAACATGACTTTACACCACTTGCGCGCAGCTCGGATGTTGGCTAAGGAAAGAGAGTGCACCAACTATCAAGTCCGGTACTCTAAATCCGATATTAAGCACACAAATAACGCAAAAAATACGGAAGCTTAAAAATGTAGTTAAATTTTTTCTTTGGCCTAAACAAAAATATATCATTCAAAATACTTTCATACTCCAAATATCGACTTTGAATCAAATGTCAATAGTAAGAAACCTCAACCACAACGTGTTGAACTAGCTGATCTACCTGAAAAACCTGCAATGGCCAAACACATTAACAAAGCAGCCCCAATGGAAAACAGACAAGATCAAACCTCAGTACGAAGAGCAATTATACAATAGCTATAAAATAAAACATGTAACATATAATGTCGTGCAATGCATGAAAGATACCAAGAAATCATCGGAGCTAAAGGCACAACAACTCTGCTGGCAGAACAAGAATCTCAGTGGCCACGCGCAGTACCAAAGGCCCAATAACGAACTCAACCTGCTGGTGCACTAAGCTCATGAGAGTGTGGGAGCTGTCCACTCCGTCTCATAGCAGCACAACCGAGAGTGTGGGAGCTACCCTCCGTTTCAGGTCTTCTCAACATAACGCTTCCTGGTACTCACAGATCAACAATAGCATGCAGTAACAAGGGAGTAGCTCAATATGAAATGCGTGTATGAAAAGCCAACAGTTTGCAACATACAGCTATATAGCATAAGCAAAACAACCTCAGAATCAGACCATGCATAAATCAGAATAGCTCAGGCTCTACCATGCGATACTAGGCTTAACAACCCAACTCACAACCACAGGCACGACAGCATACTCAAAACAAACAATGCGGCCACTCAACACACACATAAAATAGCTACGGCATCTCAACACGTCGACGTCTCAGACAACAACATCATAACACTGTTCAGCGTTCACACAGAAGGTTACAACAATACAACATACACACGACAAGGCTATGATAGCTCGGCACATAGTCACAATACGTTCACATGCTTATCTCAAAACTGTAAATATAAGCTCAGATTCGTACTTTACGCAGAACTTGTAACAATACCTCAACCAAGCTTACGGTCAGTGCAGTTCACACCACAGTTGACACACAGCTCACGACCAACAGCTCAGGGTGGAGAAAACACGCCAGAAGCAGGAAGAGAGGCTCTAATCTGCTAAGATACCTAAGAATCAGTTTTGGTTCAAGCTCAATGGCTCACGATCGAATCTCCAAAATATGGCTAGCTTCTACACAACCTCACAGTTCAACCTAGCTCAAGGTAAGAACAACTAAGGTTCGAAAACAACACTAACAGCCTCGGTTACCTGAAATGAAGCTCATGCGACAGGAAAATCGCGAATGACAGGTCACGAAGCTTCACGTTGACTTCCCCAGTCCAGCCTCCTTACGACTCCAAACTAGTACAGAAACGTCAGTCTTGAAGAGAGGTTTCCAACCATGGTACCCTCACTCAAAACTTACCGGCCAGTCTCCGACGATTTGGAAAATACTAGGTCGGGTGAACAGTGACGATGGTTGAGAAAATATTCTTTCGGGAACTCTCAGGAGAGGATAAGGAGATGTGTGGTCTAAACTGACTAAGTGTTGGTCAACGAGCGAGTATATAACTAAAGCTCTTCAGCTCACGGCTATGGTGGTAACTGATCAGCTCGGACCTCAACACTCTATTCAGCGCAGGCAATGCAGCACAACCTATGCATTCAAACCAGATCTCGCTCCCAACAGCTCAGCTCTCATATTTTCAGCTTTCGCACGCTGTTCAGCTCTTGCGTACGATTCAGCTTACAAAGCACACTAAGATCTTGCGCATACAGATCACGTGCTCTCCAGCACAGGAATGAAGATCAGCTCTCACCCAAATCTGACCGCACAAACAGCTTGCGCCATATACAGTAGTACAGATCACACCAGCAGATCAGATCACATGAGCTCATCATAGGTTAAATTGCACAGTACCACTAAATAGCTGGCGTAACCACAGGTATCAATTCAGCTCAGGATGCTCTATCCAGCATACGACAACCAAAACAGCCTGTGATACTCTCAGCTCGCAGCACCTATGCTTGGAACAGCTCACGACATGCACAACGGCACAGCTCGTAGCAACAGACTAGATCACGCACTGGACAGCTTACGCGTAACGAACAGTTATTGCCAAATCATAAACCATAAACAGCTCTCGTTCGGTCTGATAACTACTAACATCTCTTACCTAAGTTGAAGATCACAAACAGCACTAGTATGCACATGACGTTACTACCAGCTTCGCCTAAGCTGATACCACTTAACCTGCACAACACTCGCGATCTAAGCACTCAGCTCAGGGCACCCCAAACATCCCTAAGCTGAACTCAGCTTAAGCTCATACAGCAAAAAACCCAAGATGTTCGCTACTACACTGTTATCCCCAAAACAGCTTGCGACTCTCAGCAAAGCTCGCGATCTTAGATCAGCACAGAGCATTCAGCTCAACTTACGATCTCCAGAACAACATGTTCTACCACAACACATCTTACTCCGCTCAGCTCACGCCGACCAGCTTAGGTCGCACAAATCCACAAAAGTACACAGCTCTCAGATCAGCGCATACCGTTCAGCTCAGATCACATACTCTCTTCTCAGCTAGCAGTACGTAGATCAGCTTAGAGTACTCACACAACACTCATCACTCAGGTCAGCTTGCGATGCTCTATTCAGCTTTCGCTGTCTCATCCAGTTCACGATGCTTTCAGATCAGCTCACGCACCCAGTCTCAGGGTACGTACTCAAACCAGCTCGCGATGGTCAACCCAGCTCTCAATTGTCAACTCAGCTTGTGACATAGCATAACACCCAAATATGCATCTAGCTTACGTCTACTTCATAAACCGATATCATCTCAGACCGTTGCACTGGACTGGTTCGTGCTACAACAGCATCAGCTCGCGAACTTAGCACGACTTACCACAACACATGACTCACCTGTCAGCTTGCACCCGATCTGATCTAGCTCACAACTACACAGCAAGCTTCTAAGCTGGACCTCTCATACTGGAAGACCAGCGCACCAGAACTGAAGCAACAGAAGACACCAACCAGGTTACACCTCTAAGATCAGCACAGGCCACTCAAACAGATCGCAGTCGTGTCGATCTAAAATGAAACTCGAGGCAGCTTCCACTATCAGCTTAGCGCGAATCATGGGATCAGCTTGCGTCCGAGCTGACCCACCTCAGTCGATACTCTATAAGCTGAAATAAGCTCGATTAGTTTACCACTAATCTGGACTGATTAGGTCATTAATCATCTTGGCTAATTATAGTCCTCACACCAACTCAAAGAATTGATGGCAACAATACCTAATTTCTATGCTGAAGATTTGGAGGGCTCAATGAATTGCTGAAAACGTATTTGGAGGGCTCAATGAATTTGTGCTTGATTACGATGACAGAGGGAGCAAGATGAGATGCATGTCGTCGTCGGATGCAAGGAGAAAAGGAAGAATATGGAGAAATGGAAATCAGTTTAGGGATTTCATTATGAGATTTTGGTTTTTACTTACGTCAGCATCTTCTGTCAATTTTAACGAGCACAAAAATAGAAGGATCAAGCCGGAATTTTCTTTGAATGTTTTAGATGGAACCGATAACTTTAAAAATATTAGGACTGCACAGGTATAAACATCGAGGACTGAACCGGGTTTTATCCGGCTGAATTTAAGGTGAAATGCATTTATGATGTAATACATAAATTGTTTTTAAAAAAATTGAATTCGTCAGCTAATAATATTATTATAGAAAGTGAAAAGCGTGAGCACTAGTATTATAATAAAAGATCCTACGCTTATGTAAGCACATGAATGAACTGGGATTCTTTCAGAAACAATGAAACATATAATTTACTTGTAAAGTAAAGGAAAAATCTTAATTAAATCGCCAACTTTTTGAGTCCCAATCAAGGACAATTAACAGAAAGGGAAAAAGGAACTTAAATTGCAAACTTTTTGAATCCCAATCAAGGACAAGGGAAGCTGACATTTTTTGTTTTATAATACATGTATAAAATCTTTCCATTATGTGGTAAAATAAAATAATTAAAGGAATATTAGAGAGAAATGGGTTGTTATAACGCATATTATATCTGTACATACATGCAAATTGGGTCAACTTGTCATAATATTCCAACTTGTTCCAACTATATATATATCCAGCTCCCGGAATTCTTTATGGAAGTAGTGGTGTGGGTACTGATAAGCTGTAAAACACATGAATCCACGAAACGAGCATGAGTTCGGGCATAAAAATTCGATCACATTAAGACTCATAAATATTAAAATATCATAAACGAGGAATACAATCAATTGGGTATGCTCTTCATCCTTGATTTCGGTATCATCCCAAATGATTGTTAGGGTGAGATGATTCATAACATGGGTTTTATTTAAGAGTATATAAATGAAATACCCTCAAACTATTTTCCTTTTCTAATAATATAAAAGTGATTTTTTTTTATTTGTTCGAAAGCTTCGACGTAACCCAAGTACATAAAATTTATAGAAATTTAAAACATAGCACACGAAAAATCCAAGATTCTCATAATATAATAAATCGTCGAACTTTAAAGAAAACCAAAGTATTTGTTCACCATACTAATGTATTAAAACTTATGAACAAATAAAGACTATTCTCTCAACATAAGCGGACAAACGTGAGGTCGCTGGGAATGTGCCAAGCTGGACTGTCATCCACTCAATGGTCCGATCCCTCGGTCTCGTCTCCGTATCATCTGCACCAATCAAATGTAGTGAGCCTAAAGGCTGAACAAGTACTACAATCACATGCATTAAAAATATTTTTACTCAAATAATTTCTCTCAAACATTATATGCATAAAAACATGGTTTTCTTTCTCAAATCATTTTCCTTTAAATTCATTCATAAGCTATAAACTCGTCAATAAAAATATTTTCTGGTGAACTCCGTTTCCCGATTGTGATCCCTCAATCTCAAGTCGCCTGATCAAGCCATATAAATACCATGGTACCAGGTTAGAAAGGCACCCCAGTACTTTTCTGGAATCCAATCCTTTCAAGTGTAAAGACACTCCAGTACTTTTATGAAGCCCAATATATGTCAAGTTGATATGGCCAAACGAGACGTCTCTCGGCCACCATATCCATCGTGTTGATATGGCCAAACATAATGTTTTTCGATCACCAAATCCATCAATTTTGAAACATCACGGCCAAGTCCCATAATTCAAAACATTTTTCCTCATTTGCTCAACATTCTGTCTCAATATCAATCTCATGCCACAAAAATAACAAAATTTTCTTCTCCTCAAAATTTTCGTAAAACTTCATAATGCATAAAAACTCTTAAAGGTTGCTCAAACATCATAAAATAAACTTAAAAATAATCATTTAAACTTTTAATGACAGTGGGCTGCCCAGCTCAGATCACACAGTTAGCTTATGATGCCCAGTACAACATGCACTGTTGGGGAACAACGGTGTAGGATCCGGTCCCGCCTCCCGGGGCGCAGCGGAAAACAAAATTGCCCGGGAGACGATCAATACAATAAAATTCAAACCCAATACGAACCATTCATAGGGTGTTTTCGTTGATTACCTTGCTGGCAACTCGTGCCTGGCTCCAACCAGAATTATAAGAACGCCGGCTCTTCACGGTAGGCGGCGGTAGATTCGTCAATCAGGTCCACGACCGGAAACGATCTCCCTCCGATCATCCTGCACTAGAAGACTGATGGATTTTATCACCAACAGATTCTCCTCGAAAAGTTGCCCGGAGCAAGTCCGGCGAGGCGGCGGCGGCGGCGTGCACCAGCGGCGGCGACGGCGAGGCTTTGGAGAAGAAGGGGGCGGCCGTGTCTAGCACACTAGGTTTAGGGTTTTGTGTTGTGTCAAAAGTGTGTTATGATTAAGCCTAAGTCTACATTAAGTAGACTTAATGATGGACTTGGACCTGCCCAACGGGGCCCGGGTCCAATGTATGAACATTCGGTTCATCCCTATCACCGTGACTTCATCATAACTCCGATCGCCGATCAGATCGGACCGATCGACTCAGTTTCCAAAACTGAATACTATGATATGAAAAACCATTTTTCAGAATCCCAGTGCAAAATGACCGTTTTGCCCCTCAACAGCGGGAAATCACGATTTGACCCCTGTTGACTTTTAGGAAGTCGCACTCCCCAAAATCCTCCTCAAGTGCTCAACACATTGAGCTCAGTATCCGTGCGGGAATCTCGAATCCAGTACTTGTGACCCTCAATGGTTCAGGGATACAGCTAGCCGTGGGCCCACAACCATTGTGACTCCGGAATCACAATTCCGGACTTGCCCATCGGATCATGGTAAGAGCGTCTAGCAACATCGCCCCATGATCCCCTAGGTATCAGTGATAGTGCCTGCAAAAACCAGTTGGTCGTGGTTAGCGTACAGTACGGTCCTTTCAATCCATATATCCCGATCAGATCAACGACCATTGGTAAATCGAGAGTCGCTAAAGATCCGATAGCTATGCATACATCTTGGAGATCGAATAGTGACATCACGAGTGTAACTAGGTAAACCCATTTACCTAAGCGTCTAGCAACATCGCCCCATGATCCCCTAGGTATCATTGATAGTGCCTGCAAAAACCAGTTGGTCGTGGTTAGCGTACAGTACGGTCCTTTCAATCCATATATCCCGATCAGATCAACGACCATTGGTAAATCGAGAGTCGCTAAAGATCCGATAGCTATGCATACATCTTGGAGATCGAATAGTGACATCACGAGTGTAACTAGGTAAACCCATTTACCTAAAACACTTCTAGTACTCTGGCCAGAGATTTATACACTATTATCCCATCAGATAGCATAGGATATCCACGCATGTCTGCGAGCGGTAAATCCTCGACAACGATGCATCGACTCCTATATGCATCGGGGCCTCACCCATCCCGCCGCCTAACGACCCCAAGTGAGTCGGCAAACGGGTCAAAGTGAGGCGCCTATCATGTAGAGCCTCAATGTCGTTTCGAGTCGTGAGGACTAATCAGTACAACCAAGACCTCGGACTTATCCACTCGACAAATGGTAACCACTTGGAAAGTCCGAACGAGGGTAGTTCGATAGATCACCAGGTCACTATCTATCTGCATGCTCAGAACATCACAATGTTCCCTACCAATGAAATATGGTACTTCGCATCGCAGATACTAGTCTCAAGCTCGGGCGGCCTTATCCTCATTTTGACGGCCCAATCGACTAGGAACTGATTCAGAATACACAGTGACTATTAGATGTGTTTCATGATAGCCGTCATACCCACTATCACATCTAACATACACTATAGTGCATTCTAGGTCTTTACTCAACGCAATTGTTAATCATCATACAACACAATGAAAGTAAACAATGCCATAAGAAAATGCAAATATCATATATAAAGACTGTCATATACAAGAGTCTATAAACCCACACACCACAAGTTGGCTAGTTGGGCATCTACTCTAACAATCTCCCACTTGCCCTAAAGCCAACTACTCATCAGACGTAGTCCCATTGTTTCGCGATGCTTTTCAAACAAGGGTCCTGGTAAGGGCTTCGTAAGTGGATCAGCAATGTTGTCCGCAGAGGTGACTCTCTCAATTGCTATGTCACCTCTAGCCACAATATCCCGGATTATGTGGTATTTTCTCAGTATGTGTTTGGATCTTTGGTGAGACCTAGGCTCCTTTGCTTGCGCAACGGCACCCGTGTTGTCGTAGTGCACTGGGACTGGACCAACTCCATTAGGAATGAAGCCCAACTCTTGGACGAAATTCCTTATCCAAACCGCCACCTTAGCAGCAGCTGATGCTGCGATGTACTCAGCCTCAGTGGTTGAATCCGCGATGGTGTCTTGCTTGGAACTCTTCCAAGAGACAGCACCACCATTGAGCATGAATACAGATCCAGAGGTTGACCTCGAATCATCCATGTCACACTGGAAGCTAGAATCAGTGTAGCCTTCCAGTTTCAATTCACCATACCCATAGACAATGAACATATTCTTAGTCCTTCGCAAGTACTTAAGAATATCCTTCACAGCCTTCCAATGAAATGGGCCGGGGTTGGCCTGGTAGCGGCTCGTGACACTCAGAGCATATGCGACATCCGGTCTTGTCGAGATCATGCCATACATAATACTACCTATTTCCGAGGCATATGGCACACGTGCCATACTCTCTATCTCCTCATCAGTATTTGGACACATAGACTTAGATAGAGTGACCCCGTGGCACATAGGTAGGTGTCCTCTCTTGGACTCTTCCATAGAGAACCGCTTAAGTATGGTATCACTGTAGGTAGCTTGCCTGAGTCCGAGCATCCTTTGCGACCTATC
>KV009410.1:106014-128567 GCA_001598015.1 Dorcoceras hygrometricum | reverse complement strand
AACCAGCTGCAAGACCTTTTTATTCAAAGCTATCGTTTTAAATAAAACGACGTCGTTAGCGCATCAACCAGTCGCAAAGAAAACGCTAAACAACCAGTCGCAAGAAAAGCGCTAACACTTATATATACCAGACGCAATGAATAGTACCAGTCGCAAAAGCAAGAGAAACCAGTCGCAAGGAATACAACCAGCTGCAACAAAACCAGCTGCAAGACCTTTTTATTTAAAGCCATCGTTTTAAATAAAACGACGTCATTAGCGCATCAACCAGTCGCAAATAAAACGCTAAACAACCAGTCTCAAGAAAAAGCGCTAACACTTATATATACCAGACGCAATGAATAGTACCAGTCGCAAAACTAATATCAGCTGCAATGAACAGTACTTAGAAACAAATAGAGCAACTGCTGAACTATCACAATGAAAATGCAACTGCTGGTGAACAGTGCATCTGCTGAATTTTATGAAAAACAATGCAACTGCTGAATTTTACGAAAACAACACAACTGCTGAATTTTACGAAAACAACGCAACTGCTAAATTTTACGAAAACAACGCAACTGCTGAGTTTTACGAAAACAACGCAACTGCTGAATTTTACGATAAATGTAATATCAAAACAACAACTATGCTATCAGCCGTTGCCTATCAAACCATACTTTATAATGATTCAACTAGCAACTACCGATTACACAGTTATCAAATTCCGATATTACAACTACTGAAAGAAGAACATTCATAATCGTTCTGTGAATGAACTCGAATCCTCAGTGCTTTTCAAACATCAAAATCTTTCTGGAAAACATTTTGGAAGCATCATAAACATCAAAACATCATTTTCGAACCCATCTTCTTTCCCTTGAACATGTATAAATCATTTCAAGCATGAGCTTCAACATATTTTTAAACACACAGGCAAGCAGATCCATAAGAACAACAATATATGCTTTAAATGGTGTTGCAAAGGATCAGCTTTTACTTGCCTTTAACAAAGCTTTGCGACAGCAACCGATTCCTGCAGAATTCTTCTCCTTAAACAACAATATACACCAGACGCAATGGATAGTACCAGTCGCAAGACTAATATCAGCTGCAATGAACAGTACTTAGAAACGAATAGAGCAACTGCTGAACTATCATAATGAAAATGCAACTGCTGGTGAACAGTGAATCTGCTGAATTTTATGAAAACAATGCAACTGCTGAATTTTACGAAAACAACACAACTGACTGAATTTTACGAAAACAACGCAACTGCTAAATTTTACGAAAACAACGCAACTGCTGAATTTTACGAAAACAACGCAACTGCTGAATTTTACGATAAATGTAATATCAAAACAACAACTATGCTATCAGCCATTTCCTATCAAACCATACTTTATAATGATTCAACTAGCAACTACCGATTACAAAGTTATCAAATTCCGATATTACAACTACTGAAAGAAGAACATTCATAATCGTTCTGTGAATGAACTCGAATCCTCAGTGCTTTTCAAACATCAAAATCTTTCTGGAAAACATTTTGGAAGCATCATAAACATCAAAACATCATTTTCGAACCCATCTTCTTTCCCTTGAACATGTATAAATCATTTCAAGCATGAGCTTCAACATATTTTTAAACATACAGGCAAGCAGATCCATAAGAACAACAATATATGCTTTAAATGGTGTAGCAAAGGATCAGCTTTTACTTGCCTTTAACAAAGCTTTGCGACAGAAACCGATTCCTGCAGAATTCTTCTCCTTAAACAACACACGAACTTCTCTGGATATATTTTGAAGAACACCTCAAGATTTTTCTTTACAAAATGATAAAAATCTTACTTTGAAACAAGTTTTTATATGAAAGGGATTAGTGGCAAGCTACTTGTGAAATCAAGCATGACACACTTATAGAATTTAGCAAAATCCCTTCATATCATTTTAATTTTTAAAACACCAAACCTTTTTCAAAAGAAATCATTTGTCCTCCTTAAAATATTTTTCAATCGATTCAAAACCAGCTCGTGCATCGCTCTTTTGGAGTCATCTGCTGATACCAGTCGCAGCGCATCTTACTTTCTAAAATCAGCAAATACATAACATTTAAAATTGTCAATTTGGCCCATGAAATCAATAAAATTCATAAATGTGGTCCTATGGATTTTGGGGCGTTACAAAATGGCTAATATCGCGCTTCATGACCAACCACCAACACAATTGTTGTAGGTCCCTGTACATCTTTGTGCTCCGTGGAAGAACCAAATAAGGTGAAATATGAGCCTCTGTCATAATCAACTTTCTTAGTTCATCACCTGAAGGAACCCAAAATCATCCTTTAAACTTCACAATCCCGTCACCCACAGTGTAGAGTCCACTTCCCTTCTCCTCATCTCTCAACCTCCACTCCTGCAACTGCTCATCGCTATAGCCTGGCTATCGGGAATGCGATCTAGTAGAGTAGATTGTACAGTCACCAAATTCAGTCTAGGTGCTCTCCCCACAGTATAAACCTCTGGCCCAAAACTCTGAATCTCTCGCTGCAATGGCTTTGTAACCGTCAGATGAGCTACATGGTCTTCCTACTCAATGCGTTGACAACAATGTTAGCTTTCCCAGATGGTAGCTAATCTAGCAGTCGTAATCCCGCACCAACTCTAACCATCTCATCTATCTAATGTTCAACTCCTTCTTCGTGAATATTACTTCAGGCTCTTGTGGTCTGTGAAGATCTTTCACTTCTCTCCGTATAGATAATGCCTCCAAATCTGAGCACAAAGACAACTGCTGCTAGCTCAAAATCATGCGTCGGCTGATTCCTATCGTGCACTTTCAGCTATCTAGAGGCATAGCTATAACCCTGTCATCTTGCATCAATACTGCGCCTAGGCATAGATTAGATGCATTGGTGTAGATCACGTAATCACCTTGCCCAGATGCCGTAGCTAATACAGGAACTGATATGAGGGCTTGCTTCAAAGTATCAAAACTATTCTGGCACTCCGGGATCCATACATACTTAGAATTATTATTATCAGCACAGTCAAGGGCACATCAATGGAGGAAAAGCCCTTGATGAACTTTCGATAATATCCTGCCAATCCTAGAAAAATGTGGATCTCAGAGGCATTCCTTGGCACTGCCCACTCTCTAACTGCTTCCACCTTGGACGGATCGACTATCACCACTCTGCTAGAAATGATGTGACAAGGAAAGTCACTCTCTCCAACCAGAATTCACACTGCCGAATTTCGCATATAGCTTCCTCTCTCTCAGAACTCCTAAAATCGTCCACAAATGCTGACTGTGCTCCTCCCTGCTCCCCAAATAAATGATAATGTTGTCAATGAAAATGATGACAAACTGATCAAGGTACTGCTGAAATACTCGATTCATGAGGTACATGAAGACCTTTGGTGCATTAGTCAAACAAAAGGACATCACCAAGAACTCGTAGTGACCATAGCGAGTCCTGAACGTCGTCTATTGCACATCTGAGTCTCATCTTCAGATGATGGTAGCCAGAGCGAAGATCTATCTTGGAGAATATCGAAGCTCCCTGCAAATGATCGAAGAGATCCTCTACTCTAGGCAACGGGTACTTATTTTGACAGTCACAGCGTTCAACTCCCTATAATCAATGCAGAGTCGCATACTACCATCATTCTTCTTCACAAAAAGAAGAGATGTACCCCATGGGGAAACACTAGGACGAATGAGCCCCTTGTCTAGCAGATCCTGAATCTGATCCTTCAGTTCTTTTATTTTGTTAGTGGTGAGATGATACGATGCTTTAGATATCAGCACAGTACCTGGAAGCAACTCAATAGAAAACTCCATCTTTCGATCTGATGGAATTTCTACAACATTGTTGGGAAAAACATCAGTGTACTCCCTCACAATGTCCACTTCAGAAATAGAAGGTCCGTCTAGAATCGTCGTTTCTATAACACTGGCCAAGAATGATGGAAAACCACTATTTATGAGCTTCCTCGTCTGTAAGAATGATATGAGTCGAGGCTTCCTCATGCATCACACCACTGTGAAAACAAATGATTCCCCTCCAGGGGATCTAAGAAGCACTGTTCTGTCCTGGAAGTCAATTACTGCCTGGTATCTAGACAATCGATCCATCCCAAGTATGATGTCAAAATCTGACATCGGAAATACGATCAAATCCGCAAATAATGTACAGTCGTGCAACACTATCTCGATATTCCGGACGACGCTGGCCGTACGAAACTCCTCTCATGATGGAATCATCACTAATAAATGCTCCTATAGACTATCCCAAGCAATACCCATCCGTCACACGAACTTATCCGAGATAAAGGATCGTGTCGCCCCTGAATCGAACAAAGCTCTGGTGGCTACTCCTAGTACAACTACTCTACCTGCGACAGATATTACGCATGCACAAAACAATAATCGTACTATTCAAAACCCACAACGAACCCTATTCATGAGATAACATAGATCTAACTTCTCAATTTCTCAAAATTAAAAATGTAAAACGTAAGTTACCTGTGATCAGTGTAGTGTCTGGATCAGCCTCCTCTGCTTGCATCACATACACTCTCCTAGTAGCCGACTGCTTCAACTGGGGGCACTAGAAAGACAGGTGCCCCCAACGTTTGCACTTAAACAGACTCCAGCTCCCATTAGGCACTTTTCAGAATTTTGTTGTCACAATTTGGCAGGTGGGTTTCTCCATTGGGACCCCATGATTTGGAGCCTACTGAGTCTGTGGTCTCCCAGATGTATCGAGCTTTTCCGCTGGCCTCGATGTCCCTGATAAGAATGAGCATTACCAACATGCAAAAAGGAGTAGCTTCTCAAGTGGATTTATACTAACCTTGGCCTTGCTGCCTCGATGGTCCAGAAAACGGCCTCTTGGCCTATGGTTGCTGATGAGGCTAAGGTTGGAAAGGTCTCTTACTCTGTTCCTCTACCCGTATATCCTTCAGCGTGTGCTCCAACCTAAAGGCCTCTTAAATTTGGAGGCATGGTCTGTAGGATCCGCCATCAATACGTCTCTGGGGATAGTGGAGGCTCAAGCCGCCCAGGAAATGAATCAATTTCTCTGTAGGATCATTGGCAACGAGGGGTGAGAAGTGGCCTGTTAAAATTCTTGACGTATATGCAACTATCATGTCCCGTCACGGAGATTCCTGAACTCCCCCTTTAACTTAGCTTGCACATCTAGGGTGAATTACTTGTCGTACAAGATTTTCTTGAATCCTGCCCAGTCCAGGGTCTCCATATCAACAGTCTTTTTTTCTCCTTCCCACCAAAGAGCAGAATCCTCATTCAGTTGGAAGATAGCGCAACTAACTCCGCAGCATCCACCAGCCCCATGTATCGGAAAATAGTCTCTAAAGATTTGACCCATTCTTTGGCAACAAATTGGCCTTCCGGAACTTCTCATACGGAAACTCCGTCCTTCCTGCTTGCGACGTTCCAAAATTTTGCCTAAGCATCTGAGCGAGTCCCGCTAGAACCTGCTCACTTGAACTCAATGGTGGTGGCGCTGGCTACAGGGAACGGGCTAGGGTTTTCTTTTTTATTTTTGAAAACAATCGAGCGAGGTTTTGTATGTGTGTATGGGCCGATACTCTTATTTAAATATGGGAAAATTTGTTTTTAAAATTTTTAAAGATAGTAGAGAGAGTTTCTAGTCAAATGATAAAAGTGCAACGAAAAATCTTTCTCCCTCCCTTGCACAAATTTCGAAAATTTGGGTAAAATATGAGGAGAAAACTTGTTTCAAGAAAAATGGATTTTAAATTTTACTATCATAAAACCTTTCCAAGCATAGGGAATGGCCCCAAGAGTTAATTTTATAAAATCATCTTTAGCTTGGTGTTCCCATCGCCTCCGTTCCGGTCTCGTAGCACCTGTACTAAAAATTTCTGAAAAGATCCCAACTATAAATAGCTTAAATAATTTATATGGTATTATCATTTAATGGAATTAATGTTGCTATTAAAAATGAAAGAAAATATTACTAAGCATGCGATTTTTAGTAGGAAAAATTTCCCGATGTTACAACAAAACTGAAAAAGAAAAAATAGACAATGAAATTTACGTGAAAACCCCCTAAACAATATCATGGCATAAACTACGGGTAAGATGAAAAGATTCTGATAGCCCATACACCACCTCGGTACTCTAGAACTTCACCCGTAAGCACACCACCTAGGTACCCTAGGACCTTCACCCATCAGCACACCACCTAGGTACCCTAGGATCTTCACTCGTCAGCACACCACCTCGGTACCATAGGACCTTCACCCGCCAGCACATCACCCCAATACCCTAGGACCTTCGTCTATCATCACACCACTTCGATATCGTAGGACCTTCACCCGTCAGCTCACCACCTCGGTACCATAGGACCTTCATCCGTTAGCACACCACCTTGGTACCCTAGGACCTTCTCACCTGTCAGCACATCACCTCGATACCCGAGGATCGAGCAAGTGTTTGGACACCCAAACACACCCTACTATACCCAACAATCACGTCTTGAATGACACAATGTGAGTACGTGTTGAATTAGTCTCGGGGAAACAATTTCACATGGGAAATAATCAACTTATGCCAATACGAGGCACAAGATGCGCTCCAGCACGTCATACACCGGGTGATGCGCCCGCAGTGATCGTGTAGCCCATCCATAAGTACCAGGTATGCTCCACTTTTCAGGAACCTCTCAACTTCATATACTCTTTTCTCTCCTGACATCTCGACCTGGCTTAAGCATCGGAGGGGCTTCATCAGAAACACTTTCGACGCCTTCTGATTTGTGTTTGTGATTACAGGTCACTAGAAGAAGCACATTCAACTTGCTCAAACCCGCTCATCTCTCGAGGACAGATCTCTAAATGGCTCACTTGTAGCTGGCTGTGTCTTGTACAACTCAAGAAACTTGGTTCCCGAGGTGACATCCCCGAATTTTCGACCTGGTGGTGGCTCTCTGACTGAGGAAAATTTTGTTAGCATCAGATTCCACTATAAAAGTTTAGAGATTTATTATGAGGGTCCATTATCCTAATAATAATTTATTAGCATACACTTATGATTAATTAATAAACAGCAGAAAAGAGGGTAAAATTTCACGTTTGGGACTATAAACTGTTCGACATGACCTCCCCATAAATAGGACATACTAGAAATATCAATACTCAAAGTAACTAATATCTTGTCTCAACAACCATAACAATATAATCAACTACAAACCAAACACCATAACAACAAATCCCATTAAAATATCATAGAGCCGACGAGGCTCGATAATATATACTACAACTACTCAGGACATTATGTAGTACAAAGACAACTCCATAATATGTACATGTACTATATGGGAGACGACGAAACGAAATGTACAAAAAATAGATGATCCCACTCTCAAGGAGCTCTGGTACTTCCTGACGCCTCCTCTCTAGCTCCTGAAATAGAACCACTTGTACTACCTACCATGTTCACAAAAAAGACACAAAAACCTCTTTTGGGGTTAGTAATACAAGTACGAGACATCAAGAAAATCACATGTAAGACATAGAAATTCAATGATGTCATGCACAGGGATGGCAATGGGTCGAGGTGGGGATGGATCTAAAATCTTCATCCCTGCCCTCGTCCCTGATTTTATCAACTTGAGGAATCCCCGTCCCCTGAACCCGTGGGGATGAAGATCTCGAAACCCATCCCCATACCTGTTTTAATTTTTTAATATAAATTTAATTACTAATTTAAGTGAAATAAGAAATAAAATTGTAGAAATACAATCATACATGAACTAATGATGGATAATTTAAGTTTGGTGAACACAAAATATCTCCTAAGTAAAACAGTTCAGAAATTAAGCAATCAGGTTAGTTTAGAGCTTACTGCGTTGCTTATTCAGATCAGATTGGAGCTAAGATGAGTAAGGACAACTCAGCTCAAGGTATTCAGGTCAGAGTTTGGCTTAATCAGTTTAGATGTTCAGATTATCTTAGCAAAGTCCTGATCAGGGGAACGATTTAGACATTCAGATCAGGCATTCAGATCAGGTACTCAGATCGGGTGATCATCTCATCTTAGAGCATTTCAGCACAGAAAAGTTAGCTAGCGATATAATCTGTTTAGATGAGATTGTTTTATTTCAGGAAAAAGCTCTTAAAAATCCATTCATATTTTCAATTTAGAAGACTTGATAGAACAAGCTCAGAGCTTTGATTTATACCATATCAGCTTAGAAGCAATCGGCTCCGATACTATCAACTTAGAACGTATATAAGCTCAGATCAGGGAGCTTCAGGGTTTGATAACAATTAGCTTGATTTGATGTGTTGACTTCTCGGGATCTCTTATAGTCGTTGGGACCACATTTAGCAAAATCAAGATAGGCCAAAGATCTGGTATCAACTGAGAACGGAGGAATGTAGGCTAAAAGAGGAAGCATTTAATGAAGTCGTAGGAAGAACAGTATAAGCATTAAATACTCAGCAGACAAATCCTTTGGATCTATACGACGTGTCTATGGGTAACATTTATTACCGGTGGATCCAAAGAGTATAAATTGGAGAAGCTAATCACTTCACAGTGAGATGTGACACCGATATTTTACGAACCTTAGCAACTCAACGAAATAAGCTCAAAAAGCGATTTGCTATTCAATTCTGTATAAGTTTTCAGCTCGTTGTTGAAACTTAATTTGACCTTGTACTAAATCCTTATTGTTGAGAGAGTCAAACAATTTGTAAACACAGCTGGCGATCTATTGTATCGTGATACTTGGAGTTCAGCTTGGTGCGGCCTGATTGATCGGATTAGGATACTCTGTATTTTAATCAAAGTCTTCTAGTGGAAATCCTTCCGTGCTAGGAAGAAAGGGAGACATAGAAGCATTTCTTTGAACTTCCATAAAAAAATCTATATTTCTATCATCTTTATTACACACATCCAAACTGCTCAAGTAGAGGAAACCCAAGTTATTCCAAGAGCCTAACCTCAACCTAATAACACTGATGATGCTCCAGCTGATCCAGCACAACAGACTCAAGTTGTTTCATCTTCCAAAGCTCTAGTTATCAACCTAGATGAGGAGAACGATGGAACTACTCTACCTGAGGAAGCAGCAGCCTCATACAGACCTGGTTTCCGGTGGAATAGAAATCATCCACCTTACTGGTCATCGGTAACCCTTTTGCACCTATTTGGACTCGAGGTCAGATGATAGACGAATATTTTAAATCTACATTCATCTCGCATATAGAACTTAAGAATATAGATGACACTTTAGCTGACCCAAGCTGGATAGAAGCTATGCAGGACGAACTTAGTGTAACACCCATAAATTTTTCTACCTAAATCGCATGCCTTAGTATTTTTATTTCTATTTATAGTATTAAATTAATTTCATGATTTTACTATGAGTTTCATTTGAATAATTTAATGATGAGTTTCTTTCATAATTTTAGTACAGGTGCTATGAGGTCGGAATGAAGACGATGGGAACACCGAATTAATGTGAATTTTTATAAAATTAATTTTGAGTAAAATTAATTTTGAGGCCATCCCTATGATTTGGAAAATATTATAGTAGTAAAATTTTAGAAGTCCATTTTTCTTAAACAAGTTTTATCCTAATATTTCATCCAGTTTTCGAAATTTTGCAAGGGAAGGAGAAAGGATTTCCGACCAACACTTTTATCAATAGAATAGCAACTTCATCTATTTTGTTTTGACAACTGTAAAACACAATTTTCCTTTCTTTAAATTAGATCTCGGCTTGCACACACACACACACGCCACTCTATTGTTTAAAAAAAAAAGAGAGAGAACCCTAGCCCTCCCCTGTAGCGCCCTTATTCTCCTCAACCCCATCAGCTTAGAGTTTCTCCAAAGCATAAATCAGTAGTGTTCCCGGTGATCTTCATCCCTTAAAACATGTGACACTCGGTTGTAAGTTTTTCAATATAAGGCAAGTACAAATTCTCCTTTGAATGCACCTTTCATTCATATTATTGTGTGGATGTCCTTTTTTTAAGCTTTCGATTTTGATGGTTTTGAGGCTACGAATTGACGTCAATGTGACGTATTTTCTCCATTTATCATGATGAGGCTGCTAGAATTTGAGTTGTGGGTAAGGGTCAAGGGTCTGAATGAAGGTTGAGGTCAAGTTGGGCGATGTTTCAAGCTAGAGCGGGAACTAAGGGCTGTTGATGTTGAGGAAGAAGAGCCAGAGGTCGGACGTGGCTTGGGTTTTTGCCCCAGTGATGTTTCGATCTCTGTTAAGGTCGTAAGCTGGATTCCATATGCTTGAGTTGTAAGCTGTGTCTCGTAAACTGTATTGAGGTTGTAAGCTGTTTTCCCCTGCTTAAGTCGTAAGCAGTTTTTCCCCCTTGCTTAAGTCATAAGCTGTGTTCCCCCTGCTTAAGTCATAAATTGTTTTTCGTAAGCTTAAGTGGGCACTGTAAGTAGAACTGGACACTGTAAGCTGAAGTGGAAACCGTAAGTTGAAGTGGGCCAAGATGAAGTGACCATCATAGCTGAAGTGGGCACCATAAGCTGAATTGATCACCATAAGCTGAAATGGACACCGTAAGTTGAGTTGACCACCGTAAGCTTAGTTGATCGTCGTAAGCTGAGTAGACCAGCGTAAGCTGAGCAGAGCATCCTAAGCTGAGCGAAGGATTTGCGATCAGATCTGCGTATTCTAAGCTGAGTCAAGTGCTCTGTGCTATGTAGGGCACGATCTGGTTCGAAGCACCGATCTGATCTGTGTAGCCGGCTGTTGGTCTCGTTATACGGCGTACCAGATTGTAAAAGCACTCTGATACCAATTTCTAGTCCTGTCATATGGGGTACCAGATCATAAAAGTGCTTTGATACCAATTATTGGGATCGAAAAACAGGGGGTGTCGTGAGCTCTCACACAACTCACATAGGCTCTCACACAGCCTAAGACTCCGAACCCTTAAGTTACGTGCAATTTAAAGGGTTTTTTGAATGATAAGCAGCACGTAATTTGGAACCGGATCACACAGGTGTTCTACCAGCTGATCTGCAAGCTGGTCTAGCACGCATGCGATCTGATCGGTTGAATCTTGAGCTGCAATAGCTCAGTGTTCTTGAATTTTAGGTGAACCGAGATACAGATTGAGTAATGAGGTAAAATCATGCGGAAACAACTCAAACTGAACTCTTATAATCGAAAGCTTATTAACAGTTTTAATGGCGGTTGTAGAATATGCAATGCGTATGAATGTAAATACAGAAAGCTGTAAAAGATGTGCTGCGATTTGTTTATGGAAGTTTGGATCTAAATCTCCTACGTCTCCCCTTCTTCCGCTAAATGGGAAGGATCCACTAGAAGACTTTGATTACAGCGGCCTCCGCTGCAACCCAATCCTACGACCCATAGCCGTAAGAACTCCTAGCCACCACTGAACACCAGCCCTCAAGCTGCATATGTCTAACTTCACTTCTTTCACGCCTCAGTGAGAAAGCCTACACACACTTCTTTATGTCTCAGTACGAAAGACGACAAGACTTGTTTAACGTCTCTATCCAAAGACTACAATGTAAGTCATTTTTGTTTTTTATTAACTCAGCTAATCTAATCATTTCTCTCAAATATATTTGAGTGAATCGTGTGTGAGATTTACAGTGTACACTCATTCTCTCAAAGATAAAATCTCACACACTGGAAAGTGCTCCTGTCCGAGCTGGTTTCTTAAATGTCTTCCCAGAGCTTGTGTTGTGCGTTCTTCTATTTTACATTTTGCATTTGCACAACACTCTATCGACTTCGCTCTTCTTGCTCTCAACTCTGTTCTGCTTGTGCTATGCTCTTGTTATTTATAGCCCGACGCGGAGATTTGTCCATTGGACACAAAGTTGTAGCCGTCGAAAGTCTTCTGACACTGTTGTGCTTTGCGTCCTTTTTATTTTAATGCGTTGCAGGCTTTTCTTCACTTTAAACATGTGAGCACTGTACGTGAGAGGACAATACAAGCAAATCAATTTGAATACTAAAAGTAATCTTTGTGTAGTCTCGTATTCAAATTGATTTGCTCGTAGATTTGATAGCATCTATCATGCTATCCGAACTGGTTTGACCTTAACCAGCTTGAAAGCTTATCTCCGTTCTGGTTTGCAGCTAGCTGGTCTTTACTTTGAGCTGGTTGATTCTTCAAACTTACTGCTCTTGTTCGCAACTGCACTTGAGCTGATTTCTAATTTGCTCTTGTCATCTGCTCTTGTACACAGCTGCTCTTGTTCTTTCCAGGCTTGTTTGAACTTAACCAGCTTGTTTCTTTGCATCGAGCTGGCTTGTTCATTAACCAGCTTGTTTCTTTGCATCGAGCTGGCTTGTTTCTTTGCATCGAGCTGGCTTGTTTCCCAACTGGTTTCCTTCCCAGCTCTTTCCACTACAGGAATCTTCCTCCATCTACATCTGGAGGCTGCTTTGAGCTCGTCAAACTTCTCACAGATATTATACGGCCAGCTGCCTCATCTCTCTCATAAGCATCCAGCTTGACCAGATCTCCCGATTCGGTTTTCTCTTCTCCGAGCTGGCCTTTTTCAGGTCGAGCTGGTTTGTCCTTAATAAGCTTGGCTCTATTGTTCTCGCCAAGAGCCACTATGTTGCTTGCTTGTTCTCTTGGTCCATTCAGACTCCTCATCCAAACCATCAGCAAGCACACCTTTCTTTCACTGGTTTATTGAGCCAGTTCTCCGAGGATACTTTAAACCTTATCCTCGTTGAACCGCAATCCAGTACCAGTGATTGTATCCCTTCTTCTTTGGGATACAATAATTAGTTCAGATCCAGTCTAACCAATGACTGAGATCCCTATGATAAACTGATTATAGTCGCGCTTAGTGATCCGACCTGCACTTGATCACTGCGCTTGTTATGCGTCGGCACTTGAACACTGCACTTGATCTGCGCTTGAACAGTTCTGATCTTCACCGAATCTCTCCACGCTTGATCTCTGGCTGCTCTTGTACCGAGCTGGTGAACCAGCTTGATCGTCCCTGCACCCTATCCATCGGTGCTGTTCCAACTCGAGCGTCCGCTCACTGTTCTAGCGTAGACATCTTCAACTGTTTCAGCTTGGGAATCCCCTTACTTTTCTAGTCTGGATGTATCCCTATCGTCTTAATCAAGTGCGCTATACATTGCACGTAAACCGTTAGTAGAATAATAACATATTTTGTGTTGAGCAAAATTCAGATTTTGATCGGTAGAAACAGATCCAACAATGACCCCCTTTTGATTTACACAAATCTGAATAAACATATGCACGATGTTTATGCTCAAAAACATTTCTCCCCCTTTTTGGGGGAATCAAAAAGGGTTACGAAATCTTGTCTCCCTCTAAATGTTTGAAACAAAACTCCCCCTTAGCAGAGCACGGGGTTATTTTATTTTGAAAATAAAAACCTTTTTCGAGGGACGACATTTTGTGAAACCAGGTGCATGAAATGAGATTTTGAAAACAGATTCTATGCTACTCAAAAGTTCTCATTTATTTAGACCAGAGGAGTAATAGAAGATTCAATCCACAGAATCCCTTCCATTTTTCCTAAGACATAGCCTTGCCAACCTTAGAGATCTTGGCATCCATAGATCTCGCGCAATCTGTCAGCTCGTCGGAACAGATATTGCTGCACTTTCCTTTCGAGAATCTGCTCTGCAATCAATAAATTACTCCCTCTATCTATATAAAGTGAGTTTTGAAAGCTTTAAAAATTTGTAGCACAGACAAGCTTTCGAAGAAAAACTATCAGAGCGGACAGTATTTTAAAACCGTTTGAAAATTTTCGATATGAAATGCATTTTCAAGAACAACCTGCTCTGATACCAATTGTTGGTCCCGTTATACGGGGTACCAGATCGTAAAAGTGCTCTGATACCAATTGTTGGGATCGAAAAACAGTGGGTGTCCGTGAGCTCTCACACAACTCACGTAGGCTCTCACACAGCCTACGACAACGAACCCTTAAGTTACGTGCAATTTAAAGGGTTTTTGAATGATAAGCAGCACGCAACTTGGAACCGGATCGCACAGGTGTTATACCAGCTGCTCTGCAAGCTGGTCCGGCACGCATGCGATCTGCTCGGTTGAATATTGAGCTGCAATAGCTCAGTGTTCTTGAATTTTAGTTGCACCGAGATACAGATTGAGTAATGAAGTAAAATCATGCGGAAACAACTCAAACTGAACTCTTATAATCGAAAGCTTCTTAACAGTTTTAATAGCAGTCGTAGAATATGCAATGCATATGAATGTAAATGCAGAAAACTGTAAAACAATACGATGCGATTTGTTTATGGAAGTTCGGAGCTGAATCTCCTACGTCTCCCCTTCTTCCGTAAACGGGAAGGATCCACTAGAATACTTTGATTATAGCGGCCCCCGCTGCAACCCAATCCTATGACCCGCAGTCGAAAGAACTCCTAGCCACCACTGCACACCAGCCCGCAAGATACGTGTGTCTAACTTCACGCATCAGTCAGAAAGGATACACACACTTCTTTAACGTCTCAGTGCGAAAGACAACAATACTTGTTTAACATCTCTGTCCAAAGACTACAATGGAAGTCATTTTTGTTTTTGATTCACTTAGCTAATCTAATCAGTTCTCTAAAATATATGTGAGTGAATCGTGTGTGATATTTACAGTGTACGCGTCTAACATGCGCTTTAGTGGTAATCTAGGCGTTTACTCAACACAATTGTAAATCATTACACACATAATGAAAGTAAAGAATGCCATATAAAAGAATGCGAATATCATATATAAAGATCGTTTATACAAGAGTCAATAAAACCCACACGCCACAAGTTGGCTAGTTGGGCATCTACTCTAACAGTACGCTCAATCTATCAAAGATAAAATCTCACACACTGGAAAGTGCTCCTGTCCGAGCTGGTTTCTTCAATGTCTTCCCAGAGCTTGTGTTGTGCGTTCTTCTATTTTTACATTTTGGATTTTCACAACACTATATCGACTTTTTCTCGTGCTCAGCTCTGTTCTGCTTGTGCTCTGCTCTTGATATATATAGCCTTACGCGGAAATTTATCCGTTGGACAGAAAGTAGTAGCCGCTCAAAGTCTTCTGACATGGTTGTACTTTTCATCCTTTGTCTTTTATGTGTTGCAAGCTTTTATTCACTTTAAGCACGTGAGCACTGTACTTGAGAAGACGAGAAAATTTTATTTGAATACTGAAAAGCAATCCTTGTAAAGTCTTGTATTCAAATTGCTTTGCTCGTAAATTTGATAGCATCTGTCATGCTGTCCGGACTGGTTTGATCTTAAACAGCTTACCGGCTTATCTCCGTTATCGTTTGCACTGAGTTGGTCTTTACTTCGAACTGGTTGATTCTTCAAACTTACTGCTCTTGTTCGCAACTGCACTTGAGCTGATTTCTAATTTGCTCTTGTCATCTGCTCTTGTCCACAGCTGCTCTTGTTCTGTTCGCCACTTTTCTTCTTGCCAGGCTTGTTTGAACTTAACCAACTTGTTTCTTTACATCGAGCTGGCTTGTTCATTACACTCGCATTGCCGGGTTCTGAGCTTGTTTCCCAGCTGGTTTCCTTCCCAGCTCTTTCCACTACAAGAATCTTCCTCCATCTACATCTGTGAGGCTACTTCGAGCTCGTCAAACTTCTCACAGATATCATACGGACAACTGCCTCATCTCTCTCATAAGCATCCAGCTTGACCAGATCTCCCAATTCGGTTTTCTCTTCTCCGAGCTGGCCTTCTTCAGTTTGAGCTGGTTTGTCCTTAACCTGCTTGGCTCTATTATTCTCACAAGAGCCACTGTGTTGCTTGCTTGTTCTCTAGGTCTATTCAGACACCTCATCCAAACCATCAGCAAGCACATCTTTCTTTCACTGGTTGATTGAGCTAGTTCTCCGAGGATACTTTAAACCTTATCCTCATAGAATTGCAATCCATCACCAGTGATTGTATCCCTTCTTCTTTGAGATACAATAATCAGTTCAGATCCAGTCTAACCAAGGACTGAGATACCTATGATGAATTGATTATATTCGCGCTTAGTGATCTGACCTGCACTTGATCACTGCGCTTGTTTATGCGTCGGCACTTGAACACTGCACTTGTACGCTAGACTTGATCTGCGCTTGAACAGTTATGCTCTTCACCAAATCTCTCTGCGCTTGATCTCTGGCTGCTCTTGTACCAAGCTGGTGGACCATCTTGATGTTCCCTGCACCCTATCCATCGGTGCTGTTCCAGCTCGGGCGTCCCCTCACTTTTCCAGCGTAGACATCTTCAACTGTTCCAGCTTCGGCGTCCCCTTACTGTTCCAGTCTAGATGTTTCCCTGTCGTCTTAATCAAGTGCACTGCACATTGCACGTAAACCGTTAGTAGAATAATAACAGATTTTGTGTTAATCAAAATTCATATTTTGATCTGTAGAAACAGATCCAACACGTGCTGACCTGAGTCTGCGAGCTTAGAGGAGAGTGCGTGATGTGAGTCCCTAAACTGAGATATTTAGGTGTGAGCTGTACCGGGTAGTGCGTGATGTACTAGGAATCGTACTTGACTCCATGATCTGAGCTGATCAGCACGAGCTGATCTGCAAACTCAGATCGGGGGATAGCTGGGTTAAAGACCCGTAGACTGCTCGACTCCAGTAAGTGTAGTTCGGGATTTTGAGTTCTAGGGGCATACCAATGTCATGAAAATTTAAGATGATGAATTTAAGTTATTTTATGATGTTTGAGTAGTCTTTAAGGATTTTTATGCATTATGAAGTTTATGAAAATTTTGAGGAAAAGAAAAAGTATTACTTTTGAAGTATGAGGTTGTTATTGAGGCAGAATGTTGAGGAAGTGTTGTAAATGTTTTGAATGATGGGACTTGGATGTGGTGTTTCTAATTTGATGGATATAGTGGCTGGGATACGTTCCGTTTGACCATATGAACATGACATATATGGTGGTCGGGAGACATTGCGTTTGGCCATATCAACTTGAAAGGACTAGACTCCAGAAACGTACTGGAGTGCCTTTACACTTGATAGAACTGGACTCCAGATACTGGGGTTTCCAACCTGGTACCATGGTATGTATATCTTGATCAGACGACTTGAGGTTGAGGGACCACAGTCGAGAAACGAAGTTCACTAGAAAAGTTTTTATTTACGAGTTTGTTGCCTATGCATGAATTTTAAGGAAATGATTTGAAATGATGTTCCTATGCATGGATTTTAAGGAAAATGATTTGAGATGATGTTCTTCTTATGCATTAAAGTTTGAAAAAATTAAGTATAAGTATGCTAATAATGCATGGGCTTGTATTATTTAGTACTTGCTATCCTTTATTTTGTACTTATTAAGCCCTTAGGCTCATTACGCTTGATTGGTGCAGATGACGCAGAGGCTGATGCCGAGGGGCAGGACCTTTGAGCGGATGACAGTTCAGCTTGCCCAGCGACCTCGTGTTTTTCCAATGATGTTTAGAGAAAAATCATTATTTCAGTATGGGTTACTGTACGCTATTTGGAGAAGCAATATTGTTAAAGTCGAGGTTTTGTAGCACAATTTATTTAAATTATGATGAATTATTTTTTTCGGTTGCTACAACTTTGTTCTAAATTCCTATGCAGTTTACCTTATTGATATTTGTTGAATATTTTAATTTATACAAATAAAAATTTTGCATATATATTACTAGAAAAATAAAATAGTTTGAGGGTGTTTCAAGTTAGTATCAGAGCAAGGTTCTGGTTTGGGTTGAGCCTACAGCTAGCTGTAAACTCAAGGAGTCACATCTCGAAGTCTTTAAGTCTTAGTGTTTGATGGCCCTAGATGTTAGTTTCTTTTACTTTGATGTGATGTTTATTGATATTTCGAGATAGTATGTTTATATCATGAGGCTGTATATGTGTATTATTTTACTTGAGGCATGTTGATTTTGAGTAGCGAAATTGGTTGTTATTCCCCCAGATGCATCCCAGACGCCAAGTTACTCCACCACCGCCACCACCCCTGAGTTTCACTGAGCAGGTCTTGGCAGGACTCGCACAGATTCCGAGGCAGAATGTTGATACCTCGCCAGAAGAAAGGACGAAGATGCCGTACGAGAAGTTCCGGAAGTTTGGGCCTCCTAATTTTTTGGGCTCCATTGACCCGTTCATTGCTGAGTAGTGGGTCAGATCCTTAGAGACTATTTTCCAGTACATGGGGTCGGCGGATGCTGCCAGAGTCAGTTGTGCCATCTTCCAGCTGAAGGAGGATGCTGCTCTTTGGTGGGAAGGAGAAGAAAAACTGTTGATATGGAGACTCTGGACTGGTCCGGATTTCAAAAAGTTCTTCTATGACAAGTATTTCACCTCAGATGTGCAAGCCAAACTGAAGCGGGAGTTCAGGAACCTTCGACAGGGATACATGATGGTTGCAAAAGACATCAAGAAGTTTGATAGAGGCTGCCACTTCTCACCTCTCATTGCCAATGACCCTGCAGAAAAGCTACAATACTATGCCGCCGCGTTGAAGTTGGCCTTCAGGTCGGATCAGACGCTGAAAGATATACGAGTAGAGGCGCAGAGGAAGAGACCTTTCCAGCCTCAGCCTCAGCCTCATCAGCAACCGTAGGTCAAGAGGTCATTCTCTGGACCGCCAAGCCAGCAAGGCCAAGGTTAGTATAAATTCATTTGAGAAGCTAATCCGTTATGCATGTTGGTAACGCTCTTACTTATTAGGGACATCAAGGCCAGCGATGAAGCCCGCTACACATGGAGACCATAGATTCAGCAGGGTCCAAAGCTCAACTGCCTGCTACAGGGAGAGTGTATGTGATGTAGGCAGAGGATGCTGACCCTAACACTACTCTGATCACAGGTAACCTTACGTTCTACATTTCAATTTTGAGAAAATTGAAGAAGTAGACTTGTGATATTCTTGAATAGGGTTCATTGTGGGTTGTGATAGTAAGATTATCCATGCGTAATATCTATCGCAGGTAGAGTAATTATATTAAGAGTAGCCACCAGAGCTCTATTCGATTCAAGGTTGATGCACTCATTTATCTCGGAAAAGTTTGTGAGACGAATGGGTAGTGCTCGGGAGAGTCTGTCGGAGCAATTCTTAGTGATGATTCCATCTGGAGAGGAGTTGCGTAAAGCTTTAGGTGCTCGTCGAGCCAAGAGTTGGTCGAGGGATCGTGTAATCACTCTGTGTATGACAATATTTATTATAATGATACTTGAAAATTATTTATTTGGCACATATTTGCCTATATATCCTTTCTTGATGCATTGATAAAGTCCTTGAATATACAAATAGTATAAAGAATGTGAGATGGTCATGATATGACTATCATGAAACTTATATTTGGAATACTGTGTATTCTAAACTGTTCCTAGTCATTCAGCCGTTGCTAATAAGGATAAAGGCCGCTTGATCTAGAGACTAGTATTTGCGATTTGAGTACCATGTTTCATTGGTAAGGGACATGGGGATGTCAAAGCATGCAAATAAGTGAGCCTTGTCATGATATGACTATCATGAAACTTATATTTGGAATACTGTGTATTCTAAACTGTTCCTAGTCATTCAGCCGTTGCTAATAAGGATAAAGGCCGCTTGATCTAGAGACTAGTATTTGCGATTTGAGTACCATGTTTCATTGGTAAGGGACATGGGGATGTCAAAGCATGCAAATAAGTGAGCCTTGTAGAGTGCACTGAACAACCCTCCCTATAGGATTTTCCAAGTGGTTCTTATTTATCGAGTGGGAAATCATAGTTTATGGTTGTACACCATTAGTACTTATGACCCAGGACAAAATTGAGACTCTATGTGCTAGCGCTACACTTTGCTTGTTTAACTGACTCCTCTAGAGTCATTAAGTGGCAAGATTGGGTGTCGTGTCGAAACATATAGGAGTCGTTGCATTGTAGTCGGGGATTCACCGCTTACCTATGGGTTTGGATATCCTATGTGACCTCATGTATTTGTAGTCAGGAAATCTCTGATCAGAGTGAGGTGGTAATTAAGATAGGAGTTTCTTTAGTTACACCTTCGATATAACTAATACATGACACATAATTATCGGTTCTGTGATATACCAATGGTTGTCGAATCGGTCGGGATATATTAGTTGAATTGACCGTACTGTACACTAGCCATAATTGAATGGTTCTTGTAGGCACAATCATTTGATACTTAGGGAGTCATGTAAGCGATGCTGCTACGCGTTTAACATGACTGGTTGGGTACTATCAGAGTTTGATTATGACATTCTTATGATCAAGGAGTGGATTGATAAGAATGGAGCTGATTAGGGTATGCTCGTATAAGGACATTTTAGTCCGAATCACATGGAGATGTGAACCCACTATTATATGTATCATTGAACCATTGAGGGTGTTAGTCCCGTTATACCTAGGTACCAGATCGTATAAACGCTCTGATACCAATTGTTGGGATCGAAAAACCGAGGGTGTGTCCGTGAGCTCTCACACGGTTCACGTAGGCTCTCATCACACAGCCTAAGACACTTTCCCTTAAGTTACGTGCAATTTAAAGTTTTTAAAATGTAAAAAACAGCACACAACTTGGAACCGGATCACACAGGTGTTCTACCAGCTGCTCTGCAAGCTGGTCCAGCACGTATGCGATCTGGTCTATTGAATCTTGAGCTGCAATAGCTCAATGTTCTTGAATTTAAGTGCACCAAGATACATATTGAGTAATGAAATAAAATCATGCGGAATTAACTCAAACTGATCTTTTATAATCGAAATCTCATTAATAATTTTAAACGTAGTTGTTAAATATGCAATGCGTATGAATGTAATGTTAGAGCAGATGCCCAACTAGCCAACTTGTGGCGTGTGGGTTTTATAGACTCTTGTATGGAACGATCTTTATATATGATATTCGTATTTGTTTATGGTGTTCTTTATTTTCATTATGATTATAATGTTAACAATTGTGTTGGATAAAGACCTAAAATGCACCATAGTGTATGTTAGATGTGATAATGGTATGACGGCTATCATGAAACACATCTAATAGTCACTGTGTATTCTAAGTGGTTACCATTTGTCGAGTGGATAAGTCCGAGGTCTTGGTTGTACTGATTAGTCCTCACGATTCGAAACGTCATTGAGACTCTACATGATAGGCGTCTCACTTTGACCCATTTGCCGACTCGCTTGGGGTCATTAGGCGGCGGGATTGGGTGAGATCCCGATGCATGTAGGAGTCGATGCTTCGTTGTCAAGGATTCACCGCTCGCTTTCATGTATGGATATCCTATGCTATCTGAGGGGATAATAGTGTATAAATCTCTGGCCAGAGTACTAGAAGTGTTTTAGATAAATGGGTTTACCTAGTAACACTCACGATGTCACTATTCGATCTCCAAGATGTATGCATAGCTATCGGATATATAGCGACTCTCGATTTACCAATGATCGTTGATCTGATCGGGATATATGTGTTGAAAGGACCGTACTGTACGCTAACCACGACCAACTAGTTCTTGCAGGCACTATCAGTGATACCTAGGGGATCATGGCGCGATGTTGCTAGGCGCTTTACCATGATCCGTTGGGCATGTTCGAAATTGTGATTTCGGAGCCGCAATGGTTGTGCGCCCACGGCTAGCTGTATCCCTGAACCATTGAGGGTCACAAAAGTACTGGATTCATGATTCCCGCACGGAAACTAAGCTCAATGTGTTGAGCATACGAAGAGGAGTTTAGTGAGTGCGACTTCCTAAAAGTCAACAAGGGTCAAATTGCGATTTCCCGCTGTTGAGGGGCAAAACGGTCATTTTGGACTATGTATCTGAAAAATGGTTTTTCACATCATAATATTCAGTTTTGGAAACTGAGACGATCGGACCGATCTGATCAACGATCGGAGTTGTAATGAAGTCGCAGTGATGGATATCGTCATTTGGACCCGAGCCCGTTGGGCCAGTCCAAGTCCATTGCTAGTCTACTTATAATAGACTTAGGGCTTCATTACAATACACACAATACAACTCATAACCCTAGACCACTCGGCCGCCCCTGTCCTCTCGCCCCCTCTCTCGGCCGCGCCGCCGCCCAAGTGCCGCCGCCCCGCCGCCGCATACGTTGATCGGACTTGTTCCGATCAGCTTGACGAGGAGTTTCCGTCCGTGCCAAAATCCATAAGCTTTCTAGTGCAGGCTGATTGGAGGAAGATTGAATCTGGTCGTGGACCTGATTGGAGGATCTACCGCCGCCTACCGTGAAGAGCCAGTTTTTCTTGTAAATCTGGTTGGAGCCAGGCGCCTAGACGCCAGCAAGATAGCAATCTATTAACACCCTATATATGTTTGTAGATTTATATTAATGTATTGAACACTTTCCGGGCAAATTTTTTGTTTTTCCGCTGCGTCCCGGGAAGTGGGATCCGGATCCGCCACCATATGTCAACAGTGGTATCAGAGCCAAGGCTCGGATCCTTCAATACATTGTGCCATATTGCATCAGATCTTGAGTTTTAAAATAAAAAAAAAATTTCGACGAGGCGGCGGC
>KV009410.1:71960-95411 GCA_001598015.1 Dorcoceras hygrometricum | reverse complement strand
ACGTTGATCGCACAGTGCACCAGCAGAGGGAAGAACACTGGAAGATGAAGCAGTCGACAATCATTCTAGAGAGGAGCTTATTGTAGTGTCGACTGCTGAATCTTCATCAGCTCGTTTAGGAGCATTTCCCTAGTGTGTGAGAAACAGAGAGTTTGAGCGATTCATTGTATAATCTCACACACAGAGATTCATTCACATCCATTGGTGAATGAATCTCAAAACCATTTCACATCAGTTACCGTCCAAGCACGATGACGTAAAACTCATGTGTATGTAGTTAGTCACACAGTTGCGGCTGGTGTGCATTTGTGAAGTCTAGGAGTTCTCGCAGCTGCTGGTTGCGGGATTGGGTCTGTACGTGTTGTATAGATCAAAGTCTTATAGTAGTGGATCCTTCCGAGGTGGAAGAAGGGGAGATGTAGGACATTGAGGTCCGAACTTCCAGAAACAAATCTGCTGTGTATCGTATCGTATTCTTTTATTCATTCAGCACCTGCATATTTACTTTAGCATCGCATGTAAAACAGCTTTCAGCACTTGCTTTTATTCAGCACGCATACACAGATTTCAGCACTCACGTTTACAGTTAGCACTTGCACAGTCTCGAACAGATTTATGTTGCACATAAATCTGTTTGAGTTGGTTTTAAAATATTAGGATTCAGTTCTGGTATTTTCCGCATGATTTTTAAATCATACCAGATCTGTCTCCGGTGCTCTGTTTATTTTAGATGTTCAAGAACATTGAGCTATTGCAGCTCGTTTATAGCAGCGCGCAAATTTTTAATGTCTTTTAACAAGCGCGGCTGCTGATGTGTAACAGGGACCAACAGAAAGTTTGGGAACAACTTTCACATTATACAACGCATGTGTTTCCTTATATATAGAGTTGTCATTGTTTTTTGTTCACTCCCTCTCTCAACCTTGCACGAAAATTTCTCCTCATTTTACAAAGTTTTGACTTGTTTTTGAAAAGAAAAACTTGTGCTTCTCATAGTACACACACTCAATATTCTAGTGCATATTTTAGGTGGAACTATCTTGCTAGTATTGGATCTAATTTTGGAGTGGAGTCTATTAGGATCGAAAAGAGAGCTCAGAAGTTCAGAGGGGGTGGGGGGGTTAATGAACTCCTTGGCTGATTTTTTCTGAAAATTGTTTCGAAATATTTTACAGCTTTGAAGCCAACTTCCAGCCGAGTTACCAGCTAGGAAGGTTCTCAGTGTCTACTGTTGTCTCTTGTAATAAAATGATTTTATGCGGAATGAACATGATTCAATCAGCTGAACAAATTAATCAAGTTCGTGAATGTAAAAGTTGTAGAGATAAGATGCTAGATTTCAAGCAGAGCCAAAACAATAATGATGCCCCCCATAACCACCTCGAGACCCGAGGACCGAGCAGCTCACCTGAAGTCCCGACGTGCTTTACCAAGATCAGATGTCACACAAGGATTTCGTAAAAAGAGCTCGGGAGATGGACCGAGGACCCCTGCCTATTTTGGGAATATAGCCCGAGGACCCTCTCTTACGTGATGAAGAGTCCACCCTGGATACGTCTTTCCTGGTGTAGAAGAATCCCGCAGGGATACGTCTTTCCTTATTTAAAGAATCCTGGGTCGATACGCCTTTCCTTATTTAGGCAAGAGGATCCTGAGGATCACGGAGGATATTCGCCAAGATATTCTCTTCCACCGTCTTAGCCCCTCTATAAATACCAGGTTCGCTCCCTCATTCTACACGCACTCATTCTTGCACACTTTTGCACTCAGCATATATTTCTCTCGCTTTTGCTCTTGCACTCTGCCTGACTTAAGCATCGTAGGGGATTCGTCGGACACACTTTCGGCGCCCTCTGACCAGTTATTTGTGGTTGCAGACATCAAGGAGAAGTACAATTGTAACGACCTGACTTTTCTTAATGAAATTTTAGAAGTTTAGGGTTCGAATTGAAAGACCTGAAATTTTCGATCTCGCCTACATGATAAGCCGTTACTAAATTCTGGGTTGAATTGCAAATATAGGCAACTCACAACTACCGAAATGCACAACAAGCAAAACGATGACGTATGCGGAAAGGATAATCAAGGGTGAAGTAATATCTGATAGTAATAATCGGTAGATATTAAATTGGAACTAATGTATGATAAGCGCTTTCATAAGGTATAGTAAAAAGCGGAACAGATATCTACTGTTTAAATATCTGTTGCAATACAAAAACATTACAACTGAATTTTCTGTAATACAAAACAGAAGTTGATGAAACATGATGGAACTTACGTCCACGATAAACACGACCTTCCTTTCTGTTCATCTCCCTCCAACTTCTTACTGCTCATTACCTGCACTCAATGAAAACTAGTGAGCCTAAGGCATAACAGGTAAAATCTAGAAATATCAAAAGCACATAATGAAATTTTGAAACTTGAAGTACGCTTATATACAAACAAGCGAAATACATTACTGAGAAATTTGATAGAAATCGAAAGCATAAACATGAATCAGTTCTGAAATTCTTTCTGTAAACATCTCTAGAGCTGTGACTAAAATCACACTTGTTCTCTTCTTTCTTTTTTCTGAAATTATGAAAACAACTTAAACATTTGGTCCAATTCGTTTGATCGAACTCCTGATATCAGTCTAGCACTATGGCTCATGGTGAAGGGGTATACAAGTCCGTCGACCCGTAATCCTGATCCTTCATGGGGACCTTTTATGTTGTCATAACATAAACCATTTCTTAAAACAATGTTCTGCTCTTTCTTTTCTTTCGTAAATCTGTTTTCTTTCTTCCTCGTATGATTACTGCTTTTTCTTTGTTCGATGATGTTCTGATAATGATTGAGGATTCTCTCTAATGCTTGCGAAGACGAAAACAGAATAAATTTGCTAGTTGAATCTTTCAGTTAACTCGAATAATTCATATGAATTGAAGCATAAATGAATAAGAAATCAAATTCTGAAATTTCGTTATCTATTAAAGAAAATGAACAGTAACTATCTGTTGAAGAAATGAACAGTAACTATCTGCTGAAATATGGATGATTTCTGTCAACGGATATCACTTTCTGGGAAACAAGGTTACTGACGACAGATACCATTCTATGGAAATAAAGTTACTGTCAACAGCTACTGTAATAGTAGATAATTGATGATAGTTGCTGAAAGGTAATGAACAGTAAGTATCTGCCAACAGATATTACTCTATGGGAAACGAAGGTTGCTGTCAGCAGTTAGCAACTGATGAACACCCACGAAAGCTGACAACAGCTAGACATAATCAACGCAGCTGCTGAAATCTATACTTAGAATATTTTCAACATCGAATATCCGTTGTGGTATAAGAACCAAATTTCAGACTTGACCATGTGAACGAACATGAAGAACAATGGTTTCCCTTGTCTGAAGAAATCAAACTATTTCAAGAAATTTCTGGAATGATCGAATAAGCTACTTGTAAGATACTTCGAAGAGATATCTTTAGAATTCTCACGAAGATACTGAACGAACATCATCAAACCATTTTCTAAAACATTTCTGGATCAACATACAGTAAAACACGTACCTTTCATAAAACAGAGCATGAACTTCTAGTTTTTCTGAAGAACAACCATAGTTTTCTTCTATACTATGAAATTTCATATAAACATGCAACCAGAACTGAATATATGCTTTCACTGAGTGAGCAATAAACAGAGTTTACTTGCCTGGATTCTGCAACACAACAACAGCGGAAAGTCCAGCAAATTTCTTACGCACCGCTCGTCTTCTTTTAAAAACTTTGAAAGGATTTTGTTCGGCTTCTTTAGAGAGAGAGCATCGCTTCAAAGTAATTTGATTTGAAAGTAATGATGCATGAAGCAGCTTATCATCCTATTTATATGATTTAAAATGCCTAAGGAAGGAAAACACGTTTAACCAATATGCAACGGAAATCTTAAAAGCGCACTCTGTTTGAAAATAAAATGATGCATATGGAAACCGAACAAATTTTAGTTAAAACAAGAATTCGATTGGCTTGCAGAATCGACTAGACACCTGCTGAAATTGTATTCCTAATATCTGAATATCAACCCAAAACATAATGAAGGCTGATAAATGCGTAAACATGGAATCTGAAATTTAGCTTCTAAACGAAGAAAGCCAAACAATATCTGATACTTGAAACTCAACTGTAATAAGAGTTTAATAACATAACAATGTAATCCTTTAAATCTCGTAACTTACTAATTGTGGACTATAGAAATGTCTGGGCGTTACAACAATCCAGTCCCCTGTCGCCCGACGTGCCCGAGCTCCTCGACGTGGTGGTGTTTGCTGGTCGGCTGAGATAATTTGGCTACATCAATTGGTGCCGTCTGTGGGAATCGTAGAAGAAAGATAAGATGCCCCCAAAGAGGACTAGAGCCTAGGGTACTGGAGAAACTAGCAACACGGAGAGTATTGCTCAGGGGTCGGAGAACCCCACTCTTACTGCCGCCCAGATAGCTGAACTGGTAGCAACCATGGTGGCACAGATACTGGCAAATCAACCTGAGTCGCGCCCACCGCCCGACCCACAGTCTGAGGAGATCAGGAAATTGCAGGAGGAAATTGAAAATCTGAAGAGGGAAAGAAGCTCGGAACCTCCTCCCCCGCTTGCTCGGGAGGTGCCCTTCTTTGCTGAGATGTTGGTTGCTGAGCTGCCTCAGCACTTCAAGTTTTCAACCGTAGGAGAGTATGACGGGATGGGAGATCTCGAGGAGCATTTATCCCGGTTTGAGAACGCTGCACTCGTCCATCAGTATGCTGATCCCATTAAGTGCAGGGTCTTTCTTACCACTCTGGTCCGAGCTGCACAACAATGGTTCAATCTCCTACCAATCGGGAGCATCAAGTGTTTTCAGGATTTTAGCCAGGATTTCCTTCATCAGTTTGCCAGCAGCAAGAAACAGCTGATGACTACGCTGAACTTATTTACTGTAAAGCAAAACGAACAGAAAACTCTTCGGGAGTACATCAGGCGCTTCAACAGGACTATTATTGAGGTACCATCTGCCACGCCCGACCTATTGATCGGGGCCTTCACCCAGGGGTTGCGAGGGGGTGATTTCTTCAAGTCACTGGTCACGAAGCCCCCGAAGAAGTTTGACGAACTCCTAACTAAATCAGAGAAGTATGTTAATGTGGAGGAGATACAGTCCTCGAGGAGGAATGAAGAGAGGTTATCGCCTCGGGCTGGACGGGATGCTCGGGTAGAGAGGCCCCAGCCGAGGCCATCTAGGTCAGAACCCCCTTTGTTGTTGGGGGAATTCACTGCTCGGACGCCTCTGAAGGTGAGCAAGGTTTGAGCTTTAGAAATCTGTGATGAGAGGAAAGTGGTACAGTGGCCTCGGGGGAGTGACGGGGCCCCGAGGAATCCCAGGTCAGACAAATTTTGTGATTTTCACAGGGACTATGGTCACACTACTGCAGAATGTCGCCTTTTGGATCAGGAGTTGGAGAGTATCATTCAGAATAATCCCGACATGCGAGCGGGCTAGTGGAGGATAGGCCGCATCGGTGGGAGAAGAGGCCTCGGAGAGAAGACAGCGGGCGAAGCAATAATAGGCCCTCAGGTCGAGAGAGAACACCTCGAGGGCAGGACCAGCAACCTTCCCAGGGAGAGAGGAGGTCACCTCAACCTCGGGGAGTTATCAACATGATATCGGGAGGACCTACTGATGGGGACTCTAATCGGGCGAGGAAGGCTCGGTGTCGTCGGATGGAGACTATGGAGGTGGAGAAGAGACGCTCGGGGCCCACCATCTCATTTGGCCCCGAGGAGATCAGGAGTTGGAGAGTATCATTCAGAATAATCCCGACATGCGAGCGGCGCTAGTGGAGGATAGGCCGCGTCGGTGGGAGAAGAGGCCTCGGAGAGAAGACAGCGGTCGAAGCAATAATAGGCCCTCAGGTCGGGAGAGAACACCTCGAGGGCAGGACCAGCAACCTTCCCGGGGAGAGAGGAGGTCACCTCAACCTCGGGGAGTTATCAACATGATATCGGGAGGACCTACTGATGGGGACTCTAATCGGGCGAGGAAGGCTCGGTGTCGTCGGATGGAGACTATGGAGGTGGAGAAGAGACGCTCGGGGCCCACCATCTCATTTGGCCCCGAGGACTTACCTATGGATGTGGAGGCGCACAACGACGCTCTGGTTATTTGGGCAATGATTGCAAACTATGAAGTGGGCCGCGTCTTTGTGGACTCAGGGAGCTCGGTCAATGTGTTCTTTAAAAGCGCAGTGGATCAGATGAACCTCGGGGAATATCGTGTGGAGCCCGTGAATACACCTCTGTATGGTTTCATGGGTCATTCTCTGCAGCCAGTGGGAGTTGTTCAGCTACCTCTCTCATTGGGATCGGGTGAGCACAGGAAGACTAAAGTGGTGGAGTTTATTGTGGTGGATGCCCCTTCTTCTTATAACGTCATTATGGGATGGCCAACCATGGCCGCATTCTTAGCTGTGGCCTCGGCCTTGCACCAGAAGATTAAATTCCCAGTCAGGAATTCAGTAGGGGAGGTGTTAGGAGATCAGAAGATGGCGAGGAAATGTTATGTGGAAGAGGTGAGAGTGGAGCAGAAGGTAGCTAAAACCTGAGCCCAAGACTATCCAAGGGCTCGGGAGGACGGAGGAGTTAATGTGGTCAGGGATGAGTTCCAACTGACCACTGAGGATGAGGAGGAAGACGTAGTCCTAATTACCCCAGCTGGGGTTTGTAAATATAGCAAAGACTCTTCCAGGGGATGTACGGGCACAGTTGGTACAATGCCTCGAGAAGAACAAGGATGTATTCGCCTGGTCCCCATCCGACCTGAAGGGGGTCAGGCGCGAAGTAATGGAGCATAGGATGAATGTCTCCTCGGGCTCCCGACCAGTTATACAGAAAAGAAGACACTTCGGGCCTGAGAAGGATGCAGTGATCAGGGCTCAGGTCGGGGACGGGCACATCAGAGAGGTACACTTTCCTACCTGGTTATCTAATGTTGTTCTGGTGCCGAAAGCTACAGGGAAATGGAGAATGTGTGTTAATTTTTCAGACTTGAACAAGGCGTGCCCCAAGGACTGTTATCCCCGTTCCAGGATTGATCAGCTCGTCGATTCCACCTCGGGACACGAGCTTCTCAGCTTCCTGGATGCTTATCAGGGTTATCACCAAATACCGCTAGCCGAGGAGGATCAGCGCAAGGTCAGTTTTATTACTGCTGATGGAACATTCTGTTATGTTGTTATGCCCTTCGGGCTCAAGAATGCATGGGCCACTTATCAGAGGCTGATGGATAAGGTTTTCAAAGAGCAGATCGGGAGGAACGTCGAGGTATATATCGACGATATATTAATAAAGTCTTGGGAGGAGAAGAGTTTTATATCTGATGTGGAGGAGACTTTCCACACTCTGCGGGAATATCAAATCAAGCTAAACCCCGGCAAGTGCTTATTTGGAGCTCGGACAGGGAAGTTCTTGGGTTACATGGTGACTCATCGGGGAATTGAGGCTAAACCCGAGAAGGTGCGAGCTCTGGCTTCAATGTGTCCACCTCGGAATATTCAAGAGGTACAGGTTGACAGGGAGGATTGCGGCTCTCTCCCGATTTATCTCGAGGTCTGTGGACCGAAATCTCCCTTTCTTCAAAATACTTCGCAAGGCCAAGCAGTTTGAGTGGAATGAACATAGCGAGAGAGCTTTTCAGGAGTTGAAGGAGTATCTGAAGGGATTGCCCGTTCTCAACAAGCCCGAGCTCGGGGAGCCCTTGTTTGTCTATCTGGCTGTTAAGCTTCCAGTTCAGTTCTAGTTCGGGAGGAAGGTCAGATGCATCAACCGGTGTATTTCGTAAGCCATGCTCTGAAGGGGGTCGAGCTAAATTATACTACACAAGAGAAGTTGGCTCTGTCTTTGGTTGTTACTCCTCGGTGCCTCAGGCCTTATTTCTTATCTCACCCGATCATAGTACTTACCAACAGTGCACTGGGGCAGATTGTTTCTCATCCCAATGCTTCTGGAAGGCTTGTCAAGTGGGTGACCGAGCTCAGTGAGTATGATATACAGTTTAAGCCTCGGGCAGCTATCAAAGCACAGGCATTGGCCGACTTCTTGGCAGAAATGGTGCACCTCGAGCAGAAGGAGAGATGGAAAGTTTATGTGGATGGATCTTCTTGCTCATCGGGGAGCGGCGTCGGGGTAGTCATGGTGTCCCCTTGGGGGGAAAAAACGAGTCTGGCGATAACTTTGGACTTTAAGGCCTCTAACAATGAAGCGGAGTACGAAGTCCTGCTCATCGGACTCCGAGTAGCAAAGAGCATGGGGATAGCTCCGGTCCTCCTCTATTCTGACTCCCAATTGCAGAGCAACGGGAGGTTTGATATCAGAAATGAGAAGATGGTAAAGTATGCGGAGGCTCTGAATAAATTAATGGAGGCCTTCTCTGAGGTGGTTCTAGAGCAGATACCTCGGGAGAGCAATGAAAAAGCAGATAAACTCGCGAGGATGGCCAGCTCCCTTGCCCCATCCTCAGACAAAGAGATACAGGGAAAGGAGTTATTATCACAAGTTTATCAGGTCGTGCGGAATCACGAGGTAGTACCGACCTCAGACTGGTGACATGTTATTTTGGAGTATATTCTGTGAAGGGTAATGCCCGACTACCCACGTCGTGCTCATGAGATCAAGCACCGAGCACTACGCTTCGTTATCCTGGATGATAAATTATACAAGAGGTCTTTCTCACGACCACTGCTGAAGTGTTTTGGGCCCGAAGAGGCCAAGTATGTACGAAGGGAAATCCATGAAGGATGCTATGGAAATCACCTCGGGGCAGTGGCTTTGGCTCGAAAGGCCCTACTCACTGGTTTCTTCTGGCCTACTATGCAGCAGGATGCTACTACTCTCGTTCGATCTTGCCAAGGCTGCCAGAAACATGCCAATTTACAAAAACAGCCGGCCGAGCCCCTGAGGACTATTATCTCCTCGTGCCCGTTTGATCAATGGGGCATGGATATTGTGGGACCTTTCCCACCAGCTGGAGGGCAGAGAAAGTTCTTATTAGTCGCCGTGGATTACTTCTCTAAATGGGTGGAGGCCGAGCCCTTAGCAAAGATATCTGAGGCTGAGGTATTGAGATTTCTGTGGAAGAATATTGTCTGTCGTTTTGAAATACCTCGACGACTTATCTCTGATAATGGGAGACAATTCTGTGGAGCTAAGGTTCGGGCATGGTGTCAGGAGTGGAAGATCGAGCAAGTCTTCACCTCGGTGGCGTACCCTCAAAGAAATGGACAGGTAGAGGTCACCAACCAAACCATCGTGCAAGCCCTTAAAGCACAATTGGACTCATCTCGAGGAAGATGGGTGGATGAATTACCAAGTGTACTATGGGATTATCGGACAATTATCCGAGCAGCTACGGGCGAAACGCCCTATTGCATGGTATATGGCACAGAGGCACTTCTGCCAGCAGAGATCGGTCAGGATAGTCTTCAGGTTGAGCATTATGCGGAAGACAATGGGGATATACAAGGCCTCGAGTTGGATCACCTGGAGGAAAGGAGGGCTCGGGCCGCTATGCGCCTCGCAGCTTATCAGAGGAGGATGGAGCAAGCTTATATCAAGAGAGTTCGGTCTCGGTAGTATGAGTTAGGGGACCTCGTCTGGAGGAGGATACAATATTAAGGAGACAGAGGAAAACTGGATCCAAAGTATGAAGGGCCGTACAAGGTGGTCGGGAAAGCTGGAGTGGCCGCTTATTATTTGGAGGATGCACAGGTAAAGAGAGAACGTCGGCCATGGAATGTTATTCATCTTCGGAAGTATTATGCTTAAGTTCTTTATTATTTGTAAAAACGTCTTGCTCGGGTACTGCTTGTAACAGCTATCTTAAGGAATAAAAGTTATTTTTCTCTCAACTCATGGTCTTTACTAGCAAACGACTCCTCGGGTGGCAACCCCACTTGAGCACTTAAGCCCAGTTCCGCACTGGCCATCACTTCACGTAGCTCTCTACGCACACATAAGCCCGACCAGCTCGGCACCTAAGCCCAGTTCCGCACTGACGACTCCTCAGGTGGCAATCCCACTTGAGCACTTAAGCCCAGTTCCGCACTGGCCATCACTTCACGTAGCTCTCTACGCACACATAAGCCCGACCAGCTCGGCACCTAAGCCCAGTTCCGCACTGACGACTCCTTGGGTGGCAACCCCACTTGAGCACCTAAGTCCAGTTCCGCACTGGCCACCACTTCGCGTAGCTATCTACGCACACATAAGCCCGACCAGCTCGGCCCCTAAGCCCAGTTCCACACTGGCGACTCCTCGAGTGGCAACCCCGCTTGAGCACTTAAGCCCAGTGTTACTTTGTTCGATTACGCATGATTATTACGCGTTTTGATACGCTTTATTCTATCCGGATACCCCGCTTCGAGCTAAGTATTATGTGCGAAAGGTAAGAGCTCAGGAAGAAAGATAAAGTTTTCATTAAACGCAAAAGTTACAGCGCAAAGGGGAATGCAGATACAATCATTGAGGGGGGGAGCTCGGGGGAGTAACATCGGCTGCCCTGTTCCTCCTCGACATCTTCATCGGGCATCTCCATCAAGGCCTTCTTCGTGTCAAGGAAGGAAGCTGGGTGCTCCTCCTCAGAGTAGCCGTTCGCTCGGAATTGAGCCAGGCAGCCTACGAAGCCATCCTTGAAGTAGCGCAGGGACTTCTTCACGCAAAGGGTGTCGAACTCAGAGGACTACAGAAATTCCTCCTTGCTTAGATCCAACGCATGGATGACCTCGTCTTCAGCCGCCCAACCTCTTCCTCGGCGTGGGCCTTGGTCTCTTCGAGCTCGACCTCGACGACAGCTTTCTTAGCAAGCACGGCGTCGAGCTCAGACTTGGTCGCCTCCGGGGCATCCTTCTCAACCGCCAGCTGAGCCTCCAACGCTTCCTCCCGAGCCTCGGCCGCCCTCTGCTCTTGAACCTTGAGGGCCTCCAGTTCCTCTAGCCGTGCCACCAGCTCGGCGTGTTGACCAATCGCCTCGTCAAAGGACTGACGGGTTGTAGTCACAGCTCGGTGAGCTCGGGTTAGGCGTCTTACCACCTCACCCCCCCAAGCCATTGCCTAAACAAGGAGCAAGAAGTTAGTATTAGCACGAGGGGAACGCTAAAGCCAGGAGATATCAAGAGCATACCGAGGTAATTTGGGCCGCAAAATGACTCACAGCCTCTGAGTCATCGGCTCCCCTCAACAGATCAATATCCCGATCAGGGGCCATGTTGAAAATGTACCTTGTGGCCACTACCCCTGACGGAGAAGCCACCAGCGAGTCATCGGTGTAGTCGAGAGGAGGGACTCGCTCGGGCCCCTCTTTCTTTGGGGAAGAGGCTTCCGCAATGGTGATGACCGGGGGGTTATATGCATCGAGGGCGTCGGTGCTCGGCTCTCCTCGAGAATACGCTCGGGCCAGGACCCCGACGTTGAGGCTTCCTTCTTCTTCTTTTTCTCACGCCTGGCCTCCTTCTCGGGTTGAGTAGAGGCCCTCCTCTTCTTCGGCGCCTTCTTAGAGGGCACGGCGATGCCCGAGGAGCCCGCCGCGGCCTCCTCCTCCATCAGCTTAAGCATCTCCGCCTTGCCCATTCGTTCGTCTGCAAATGGAGGAACAAAATAAATGTTAGTTCCGGCAAACACGAGCTCAGGTACAATATAAGGACGCGGCTAAGGCAAGACACAACTATACCGAGGTCTCCGACCAGCTCGACCCCCCTCCTGCTGAAACCAAGAAACATAGGAGATCTTCCTGGATAAGCTCGGGAGCATTATAGCTCTTACCGTGCATGGCATCGATTCTTCCCGACCCGCCTCACGAAGAAGAACCCGCTCATCCACCCCTTGTGGAAGCTCGGGTTCCCCTTAATGAAAGCATGATCTCCCTTGTGGGAGAGATAGAATTTCCCCGGCCCCATTCGTTTAATCTGGATTAATTGCATAAAGACATAGGGGACGAGGGGGAGATCATGGTAGCAAAGAAGAACGGACAAGGACAAAAGGAAACTATAAGAATTGGGAGCCAGTTGGCTCGGGCTTATCTTAATATGTTGGCAGAGGGCAGCGATAAACCTCGGGAGAGGGAACCGAAGACCCATCTTCAGTTGGTTAATATAGAAGGTGTGGAAGTCTCGGGGGGAAGATGTGCCCTATCCTCGGGACTGAGGATACCTACTTCGAAACTGTCGAACATCCCCCCTTCTCCTTGATGAAGGAGATGACCTAAGATTGGAGGATTTTTCCTTGTACCAGGGAGCGTTCTTGGACCCTAGCTCGGCTTGGTCGGGAAGCCAGGGCCCTTTTACCTCGGGGCTCTCAGAACTACTATCTACAGCGTTAAGCACACTCCTAACCGGGCTGGCGGTAGAAAAAGACTTTCGGAGAAAAGTTTCAATTTACTGGATGTTAAGAAGGAGATCGGGGGAATAGATCGAGTGCTCGGAAGTGAGAAAGAACTTTGGCAGAGTAACGGCGTGCTAAAAGATGAAAGTGAGAAATAAAGGAAAACCTCGGAGTATTTATAACCATCAGGAGGAGGATCTCGATCGTCCGATCGTGCACCGATCAATGCTCCAGATCATCTCGAGAACTCCAACCATCGCCTCGGGTGTCAGTCCCTCTCGATCTTGGCCGTTAGATGGAACCTTATCAACGGCTGCGAAGCGGAGTCACATGGATTATGGTTTTCCCCCGTAAACACAACCCGACCTTGATCAGCCGTCCACGTGTCTCCTTATCGACGGTCTCAGGACAACATCACGAGGACCATGATTCCCTTCAGAATTGCGAATGTCGCCTTGGGTCCCGACCTCAACCATACATACTCCTATCCTTCAATTATTCGTCTAGGACTCACGACGAGAGATACTTCTGATTCCCCTCATAACCACCTCGGGACCCAAGGACCGAGCAGCTCACCTGAAGTCCCGACGTGCTTTACCAAGATCGGATGTCACACAAGGATTTCGTACGAAGAGCTCGGGAGATGGACCAAGGACCCCTGCCTAGTTCAGGAATATCGCCCGAGGACCCTCTCTCGACGTGATGAAGAGTCCACCCTGGATACGTCTTTCCTGGTGTAGAAGAATCCCGTAGGGATACGCCTTTTCTTATTTAAAGAATCCTGGGTCGATACGCCTTTCCTTATTTAGGCAAGAGGATCCCGAGGATCATGGAGGATATTTGCCAATATATTCTCTTCCATCCCCTTAGCCCCTCTATAAATACCAGGTTTGCTCCCTCATTCTACACGCACTCATTCTTGCACACTTTTGCACTCAGCATATATTTCTCTCGCTTTTGCTCTTGCACTCTGCCTGACTTAAGCATCGGAAGGGCTTCGCCGGACACACTTCCGACGCCCTCTGACCAGTTATTTGTGGTTGCATACATCAAGGAGAAGTACAATCCAGTTCCCTGTCGCCCGACTTGCCCGAGCTCCTCGACGTGATGGTGTTTGCTCGTCGGCTGAGATAATTTGGCTACATCAAATAAAATTATATTGTTGTTAAAATGATTTTAAAATATCTTAAAGTAACTCCTAACATGGGTCTTTGGTATCCCAAAGACTCCATCTTTCAACTGATCGGGTATAATGATGTAGATTACGCAGAATGTATAATTGACAGGCGTAGCACAACTGGAACATGCCAATTCCTAGGAGATCGTCTGATCTCAAGGTTCAGGAAGAAGCAAACCTCAATTTTCACATTCACAGCTGAAGCAGAATACTTACAGCCAGAAGCTGTTGTGCTCAGATTCTCTGGATTCAACATCAGCTTAGGGACTTTGGCATTGACGCCTTTGAAGAACAAATCTTCTGTGACAACACAAGTGTTATAGCATTACACAGAGACATGTGCTGCATTCACGAACCAAGAAAATTGAGATTATGCACCACTTCATCAGAAATCATGTGCTCAAGAAGGACGTCAGGCTGGAATACATCTCAACAGAAAAACAAGCTTCTGATATATTCACCAAGCCACTGCCTGACACTAAGTTTTCTTATCTTATAAACTGCACTAATATGTTATGTGCAGGTGATCAGGAGACGCTAAGCTTAGGGGAAACCTTTGGCTTAGGGAAACCTAGCTTAGGAACCTTCAGCTTAGGGGAAACCATCAGCTTACGGGAGATCCTCAGCTTAGGGGAAACCTTTAGATCAGATTTAATAAGCTATAAGTCACTGAATGTGTGTGAGCTGAATCCTTCAAATTATGCACATATACAGTTGATGCTTATCCCCAAACTGATCTGATTTACCCCTGCTGAAATAGTAAATTTATGGTTGTGATTTCTTACCATAATTGGCAGATTTTCAAAATATAGTATTTTCGCAAACGTATCTAATATTTTTTCAATCTTATCTATATTACTTGCAAGTGTATCTTTCTAATCAAAACCGTCAATATCTGCATGACACGTGTGATGTCAATGTATGCCTGAAACCAACCAATATTCTCTCGTCGTTTTGTATTCTCGCTATAATTTATATTTTTTTATATTTCGATTACTATCACTACCTTGTTGCTCCTAACATTTCTTGCAGAAAACTCTTTCTCATTCTAGCAACCTAATGGCAATGACTCCTATCTTCACCCAGACCACAATCCAAGTCAACTTTGAGTCCGTTTTCCGCCTTTCCAACAGGGGACTGGTGAAGATGTTCCAAGTGTTAGAGTCATCAGAACTCAGAAACTTTCCGGGATTCAAAGCAGCAATATTTGAGGAGGATATTCAGATTTTCTTTGCCAACACCAGACTAAAAAGGAGATATTGTGATCAGCACAGTCAAGATTCATCAGTGGTTATTACTGAGAAGATGTTTGCTGGTTTCTATAAGTTTCCCACTGAGGGGCTCGTGGTATTGTCATATTTTCCGGATAAGTTGGTTGCATAGATGGGGTTGGAGTTTTCTGAATCCAGAGTACCAATAAACAACTCTAGCAAGCCAAAAGGCATGAAGTTGGAATATCAGTTCTTGTACGATACCAAGACATTCACTGCCAAAACTGGACCTTTTGATGTTGTGACTCATAGCCGATTTGATATGATGGTGGCTATCATGGGAGGCATCAAAATCAACTGGACCAAAATCCTCTTTAGGACTCTGAAGGCAATGGTTGTGCTCTATAAACCAAGCAGGCTCAAGGTTTTGGTGTGCAGCTGGGTCTGTTGTTGAAGGGAGTCCATAAATTACCACTGGATAAGTCTACTGTCCTTCCCTTCTTGAGGACTCTAACTGCCAAATCTGTTGGCACCTATCTTGCTAAGGAAATATCAGATCAGGAGGAATCTGTAAAGGAGAAGAAGTTTTCTCGTGGCAATGAGAAGGTAAGAGTCCTCAAAGTCAAAAGGTTGGAGGAAGTGTGCACCAGATCTGATGCCTTTGTTTAGCCAGAAGTGAAAAGTAAACGCATTACTATTGGGAAAACTGTTGTGAGGCAAACATCTCATATTCAGATGAAACGGCCTTCAAAGCGCAAACTCATTCTGTTGGAGGATTCTGATTCTGAGGATCCTAAGCCTATGCCAAAATAAATCAAGGTGTCCGGACCTATGTACCAAACTGATATATCATGAATGAAAGCCAAGATTTTAGCAGTACCTGATGACGAGTCTTTATCTCTGGAGGATCTTATACGAACTTGTCGAACAAGAAGAGCCTTTCCTCCCTCTGTCATGTCAAGAGAACCGCTAATTGAGGTCAGGTGGAGTCAGGGTATTCATATCAAAGAAGTGCACTGGCACAACAGAGCTCTTCCGCAGATTGACCCTACTGACAAAGGAAAGAAGGCTTTGGTTGAGAAAGTCAAGGGAAATCCGGTAAGGAGATGGTGAATTTAATCTTTGCAGATCTTGAGTTCTACGTACAGGTTAGAGACTCTGTATTTGACAAAGTGGCTCAATTAAAACGGGATTCATGGATCAATGAAAAGGCATAGAGGACCTCTTTAGAAGACAATATGGCTAAAATGTTTCGATGGACTGAGACAGAATGTCTTCGAGAAGAGTTCAAATGGAGATTTATGGCACATGCGAAATTCAGAGAACTATTCATTAGAAAACTGTTGAATGCACGGTGGAAAAATTTTTTCCCTGGTGATTCCTTCGCACGAGTAGACATGCTAATTATGGAGGTGCTGGCTGAGGCTCACAGATTGCAATGGTAGCCTATCTGGGTCTTAGGAAGCGTCACAAGTTGGTATGGACGCTGCTAGGACCCTCTAATCTATTTTCAAGACTAGATGAGGATATAGAAGGTGTTTTGGTTTTGAGTTTCTAGAAGTTTACACTGAAACAGTGTACCGACTTGGTAGTACATCAGTCAGCACGGGTTACAAAGATTATTCCAGATGTAGTTTTCAGATCTTATTAGCACGGGCAGCGTGCTGATCATTTTTGTGGATTTTTTGAAGAAGGTACACATGCAGATGTCTTTCACTCTCTTTTTGCATGTGAACCAGTTGAGTTGGTATATGAAGAAAGTCTATCAGATCGTAGTTTTAGTGAACCACACAATATTGCAACATTTGCACATATAGATGCTTAACTCCGGGATTGGGTGTCAAGCATAAATTCGGAGAAATTACAATCTCAAAAGCTTCTGTCATTCTTAAAATCCGATTCAATGAGAGAATTACGTCTCTAGAGCTCAGTGTCGAATATATTCGTCAGTCACACATGGCGCTGGTCAACAAATAGTGGAGACAACACTTGGATTTGCTCAGGAGAGGAGACAAACTCAAAGCTGACCACTTCTTGGAGATTACTGCTAATAGACTGATGCTACAAGAACAATTAGCTAAAATAAATTTGAGCCTCACCTCCCTCAGCTCTCAACATGCAGAAATAGTTGCTCATATTCAAAGGGCTGGTGATGTCAAAAAGGGGGAAGGTGGTAGTAGCAGCAGCAGAAAAGGTGAAAGTAACAGTGGTGACAGATACAAAGACAGCAGTGTCAAGCACAGATGGTTTTGAGTCGTTTTTTTTGCAGTTTTTAGGAAGTTATTTTGAGAAGGATTTCAATTCTTGTACTTAGAAAGTTTCGTTGATTAATAAAAGAGAATTTTTGCTGCTAAGTTTTGTCATCACCAAAAAGAGGGAAATTGTTAGAAATAAAATTTAAGTTTTGGTGATAATAAATACGGCATAGCTACTCAGCTCAGGATGATGCAGATCAGATTAGAACAGATCAAACAGCTCAGAAAGTTGGATTTCAGCTCAGAGAAAGTTAAACAGCTCAGAACGTCAGACCTCGGCTTAGAGCTAGTAGATCAGTTCAGAGAAGTCAGTTTCAGCTCAGAGCATGGCGTTCAGCTTAGAGTGTGACACCCAACCCATGGGAGCCACGGAATCAAGGAAAAAGGAATGAAAAGGAAATAGAAGGGCTGAAATAATAATTTAAGCAAGCTGTATTGCCTTGCTCAAAATAAAATCAAAGTACAACCGTTGGCGCCAAGAAATTAAAATCAGATTTCATTACAATTTCGAAGTGCAAAATGCGAAGTCGCGATATTACAACTACTGAACTCTATTTGAATTCATCTTTGTTGTAACGGATCTCAATACAGATTTGACTAAGATCAAAGACAACAAGAATAGCGAAATACAAAATGAACATCACGGAAACGTAGGCCTTCGATAAACACTAACACGCCACTACTGGTTCAAACTCCACCTCCATCTGCTCCGGTGCGGACTCACCTGCACCAAGAAAGCTAGTGAGCCTAGGGGCTCAGCAAGCAAAACTGAGAGTAACAAAGCACAATATGCAGGTGTAAAACATAAGACATCACAGTTTAAAGGAAGTCATAATCATTCATCGTCAACATCTGTTCTGGGAATAAGATCAAATCCCAGCGTTATCATTTTCGTTAGACTTATGGCTCAGAAGCTCTACTTAGGTCCCATTGCACTCGATCGAATGACTACTGATATCAGTTACAATATGGTGAAATCTCACCCAATATGAAGGGGCAACCGACCCTCTCGTCTGCTACTCACCCTTCCAATATGGACCGTCTGTTATCTTTGCCATAAATCCTAAAGTCTGAAAATTTTCTTCCTTTAAACAACTACTGAACGAAATCAGATCTTAACATCACGGTTCACTTCATTTTAAATCATTTTCCTTCAAAACATTTTTCACTGAGCATCCAGTTGAGACATAGGAAATTAATCGTTGGTAAGAAAATTCAGTCATTGGATACATATATATGAATCAGTCGCAAGACACAATACCAGACGCAAGGTACAGGAACCAGTCACAAGACACAATACCAGACGCAAGGTACAGGAACCAGTCGCAAGACACAATACCAGACGCAAGGTACAGGAACCAGTCGCAAGACACAATACCATTAGAAATGAACAGCGCAACTACTGAATTTACAACGGAATGCAACTGCTGGAATGAACAATGCAACTACTGAATTTACAACGGAATGCAACTGCTGGAATGAACAGTGTAACTACTGAATTTACAACGGAATGCAACTGCTGGAATGAACAATGCAACTACTGAATTTACAACGGAATGCAACTGCTGGAATGAACAGTGAAACTACCGATTTTGACTTGGTGTTATAACATCAAACGACAACCAAGCTATCAGTTATTGTTTATCAAACCAGACTTTATACTGATTCAACTAACAACTACCGAATACATAGTATCAAGTTCTCATATTATCATCCACCGGAAGAGAAGGGAGAACTTTGCAACTTTACTATGAAATAGAAACCTGAAATGCTCAGCGTTTTAAAATAAAATCAACATCTTCAACATCCACTTCGTAAAATACATTTTTTTGAGTTCCAACATAACCCACTGTGAACCCGAACATTAAAAATTGATATCAATATCAGCAGAACATGAACAAAGGCTGATATTAAACATAACTTAGGCAAGAATCTCAAAATGAAACGAAAACAATACATATGCTTTCATGGCGTAGCAAGAATCAGATTTACTTGCCTCAATGAGAAGGAATCACGAGATACAGCAGGTCACGAACAGAGAGTCTTCCCGAGCGCAACGATAAGCTTCCTATTTTATTTGATGCAAAAATGAATATTTTCTTGCAAACAATTGAACTTATAGTTCACAAGGACAGCGGCATGGGAGTCTGATTTGGAACAGGGGAAAAACACTCGAGTAGGCATGGTAAACCATGCGTACTTCAGAAAATTTTACTTAAAATTCCCTGTCAATATTTTGATTTGTAAAATTACTACCCAAAATCTGAAACTTAACCATTCCCCCATCCAACATTATTTTATTTTCAAAGTTTTAAAATTGCTTAGCCATGCTCGGGTGACAGCTGATTGGATCTCTGCACCTTATGAAATCTGAAAATTAGAAACTAGCTATTCGAACAAATAAACAATGCTGAAATCTGAAATTATAAATGGGTCCTCGAATTATAAGGATTTAGAATTTGTGGTCTTATGGATTTTGGGGCGTTACAATTCTACCCACCTTATAAAAATTTCGTCCTCGAAATTTACTTACCGAATAAATCTGGGTAACGACTATGTATACTATCTTCCGTTTCCCATGTAGCTTCTCGCTCGGTTTGATTCGACCATTGAACTTTAACCATTGGGATGCTTCTATTCCTCAGCTTTCTAATCTACCTAAGAAGGATCTTCTCAGGTCTCTCTTCATAGCTTAAATCCGGTGCTAAGTGAACTGGTTCAGCGGTCAATATGTGCGATGGGTGGGGAACATACTTCCTTAAAGCTGATACATGAAATACATTATGCATTGAAGATAGATGAGGCGGCAGTGCAATCCGATAGGCCAATGTTCCTACTCTGTCCAGAATTTCGTAGGGACCTATGTATCTACATTTACGTCCATATAGAGATTCGTATGGCGCCATCTGGATGGAAGCATGGAAACTATTGTTATACGCAAATTCCACCAACGGTAGTTTCAAATCCCAACTTTCTGAGAAATATATAATACATGCTCTGAGTAAATCCTCTAAAATCGGGATCACTCTTTCTGATTGTCCATCGGTTTGGGGGTGAAAGGCTGTACTGAATGTCAACTTTGTGCCCAAAGCTCGATGCAGACTTTTCCAAAATGCAGACGTGAACTTGGAATCCCTATCAGACACAATCGACAATGGAACACCTTGAAGTCTGATGATTTCTTTCACATACAACTTTGCATACCTACTCACGTCGTAGGTTGTCTTCACCGGCAGGAAGTGAGCAGATTTCGTAAGTCTATCTACAATAACCCAAATAGAATTATAACCTTGAGCAATTCGAGGCAAACCAGTCACAAAATCCATGGCAACACATTCCCACTTCCACTCTGGAATTGGCAATGGCTTCAACAACCCAGCTGGTCTTTGGTGTTCAGCCTTCATCAGTTGACAAGTTAAACATTCCGAGACAAATCTGGCGATGTCTCGTTTCATCCCTGGCCACCAGTACAACTGCTGGAGGTCTTTATACATTTTTGTACTCCCTGGATGCACAGAGTATGGGGCTGTATAGGCTTCTTCCATCAAATCTGATCTCAAAGTATCCACTTGCGGTACCCAATTTCTTCCTTGAAATCTGATTACGCTACCGTCTGAAAAATAGAGGCTGCCGCCACTTTCCCTATCTTGCTTAACCCACTTCTGTAATTGCTTATCCCTCAGCTGACCCTCACGAATTTGGTCCAACAAATTTGATCTCACTGAGGTATCAACTACGACTGAGTTGCAGCTGCTGGGTATCAGCTCTAAGCCAAACTTTTCAATATCAGACGCCAATGGTTTTCGGATGATGAGTTGTGCTAGCCCAACAGACTTTCTACTTAAAGCGTCAGCAACCACGTTAGCCTTGCTTGCAGTCATAATCTTTCACCAACTCCAGCCATCTCCTCTGCCTCATGTTTAATTCTTTTTGGATGAAGAAATATTTCAGACTTTTGTGATCTGTGAATATCTCACACTTCTCTCCAGACAAATAATGCCTCCAAATCTTTAAGGCAAATACAACTGCTGCCAGCTCCAAGTCATGAGTGGGATAATTCTTTTCGTGACTTTTCAGCTGCCGAGAAGCATAGGAAATTACTCTATGATCTTGCATCAAAACAGCTCCTAATCCCAATTTCGACGCATCTGTATAAATGATAAATTTCCCTTGATCAGACGGCATAGTTAGCACAGGAGCTTCAATCAGCGCCTGCTTCAATTGCTCAAAGCTGACTTGGCAGTCGGGGGTCCATTCAATTTGCTCAACTTTCTAGTCAGTGATGTTAAGGGAACATACATTTTCGAAAATCCCTTAATAACATTTTCCAGCCAAAAGTCACACTTGCTAAACTTGGCGAACAGCTGCTTGTCTTTCAAAATCTGAAGCACTGTTCTCAGGTGGCTTGCGTGCTCTATCTATTCTTGGAGTATACCAAAATATCGTCAATAAACACAACTACAAACTGATCTAAAAAGGGTTGGAAAACTCTATTCATCAAATCCATAAAAGCTGAGGGGGCGTTAGTAAGTCCGAAGGGCATTACCAAAAATTCATAATGACCATATCGTGTTCTAAAGGCTTTTTTGTAAACGTCTGCTGGTTTTATCTTCAATTGATGATAACCAGACCTCAAATCAATCTTAGAGAAAACTACCGATCCCTTCAACTGATCAAACAGATCCTCAATTCTAGGCAAGGGATACTTATTCTTAATCGTCAGCTTATTCAACTCTCTATAGTCTATACACAGCCTTAGACTCCCGTCCTTCTTCTTGACGAACAAAACAGGGGCTCCCCATGGTGATGTACTTGGTCGAATAAAGCCCTTGTCTAGCAGCTCTTGTATTTGCTCTTTTAATTCTTTCATTTCTGATGGAGCAAGACGATAAGGTGGTCTAGAAACTGTGCTGCTCCTGGTACTAAATCAATTGCGAATTCCAATTCCCTATCAGGTGTCAGTCCGCATATGTCTTCTGGAAAGACCTCGGGGAATTCGGTCACTACTTCAACATCTGAAAGTGAAGGTTTACTGGTAGCTACTAAAGAGGATAGACTTATCAAGAATCCTAATCCTCCTTTCCTCAAACAACTCTGCGCCTTGAGAGCTGAAATAATTCGAGAGATTTTACACATCTGCCCAGCTTCAAAAGCGAACCAGTCTCCTCTTGGAGGTTTCACCACTACGGTTCTAAGCTTGAAATCTATCACAACTCCGTATTTAGTCAACCAATCCATTCCTAGAATTAGATCGAACTCAGGCATCGGTAAAACAATTAAATCAGCAGTAACTGAATGCCCTTGAAGTCTAAGTTCTAAGTTACGAAACAAGTTATGGGATACCAGCTCTTCCCCAGAGGGCACTGTTATGCAAAATCCTATAGTGACCTGGTCTGGTCTAACAGGTAATTTCTTAGCAACATCTGCTGCTATAAATGAATGCGTAGCGCCTGAATCTATCAGAGCTAAAGACGGAATTCCAGTGATCAAGATCTTACCCGTAGCCCCTGTAGAGTCTGGATTTGCTTGCTCAGTCGTCATGACGTAAGCTCTACTGGTCACCAACTGTTTCGTCTTCGGGCAGTCCTTAATAACATGCCCTGGCAATCCACATCTGTAACAAACATTCTGTCCCTTTCTACAAGAACAAAGGTGGTTCTTCTGGCACTTGGGGCACTGAGGTCTAATGCCAACTGCTGAAACCGTGCTAATGGGTTGCACAACCAAAGGTTTCTGCTCCTGAGGCTTATGTTCCTGCGACCGCTGTTGATTCTTATATGGCTTCTTGGGTGGTCGCTGGTCTTTCTGCTGAAAGGCCTGTCTCTTCAGCTGTCGCTCTTCCACAACAGCTTTCCACTCTTCAGCTCTTAGAGCCTTGTCCACCACTCCTCGATTATCCCTTTTGGTTCTACCAGCCTCACATCATGCCTGAGCGCTGGTTTCAAATCCATCGACAAAAATGTCGCAAATTTCTCCTTAGGATCAGCTCCAATCAGCGGTACAAAATAACATCCTCGTTCGAACTTGCGAACATATTCCTGTACAGTCATGTCCCCTTGCTTGATCATCAAGAACTCTCTTTTCAATTCGGACCTCTTATCCTCTGTGAAATACTGTTCAAAGAACACCGGCTTGAATTCCTCCCAGGGGAGATTTGTCACATCTACGGTTAACTTTGCTCCTTCCCACCAGAACATTGCATCATCCCTCAACATGTAAATCACACATCTGGATCTTTCTAAGTCTGGCGTCTGAAGATACTCAAATATCACCTCCATTGAATTAATCCAGCTTTCGGCGATGAACGGATCTGTGGCGCCACTAAACCCCCTTGGCTTTTGTCTTCGAAATCGTTCTTGAGGGTCATCATTTCTAGGTCCTCTACTACTGGAGGATTGACCATTGCCTCTCCCCTGCTG
>KV009410.1:4121-34188 GCA_001598015.1 Dorcoceras hygrometricum | reverse complement strand
AGTCCAACGCTAACCTCGCACGAGCAAACAACACCGAAACAACGGGAATTCACCAGATAGCTCACGGTGAACAGTGACTCTAAGGTTCAAAACGAAGAACACAGACGAGGGAAATATTTGCTAAGTATGGAATTGATATCACAATTCGAAGACCAAGTCTTCCTATAAATAGCACTTGCAACGACTGGAAATCAATACAAATAATTGTCCACCGACAAAACCAGTCGACACCATCAATCTCCCAAACCAGCAGGTACCAACTAACCAGCAGACGCAAGAACCAACGGCTGATTTCTCCAACAATCGCTAAAATAAACTAACGGCTGGTTCTCAAAACGGCGTCGCACCAACTTACTCAAACGACTTCGCACAGGATACACAATCCTATATACCAACTGCTGGTCATCCAGTCGCAGGACCAAAACAACGCACAACGATATCCTCTGCTGGTCATCCAGTCGCAACCTCAAAACGCAGCGTTGCAACTTACTCAAACGACGTCGCTCCACTAACGTCATTATCCTGTCGCAACATCTCGCCAAATACCAGTCGCAAGGCTACAATGACGTTGACCCGCGTTGACCATAGCTCTCGACTGATCATCCAGACGCAACAAATCCTCACAAAATACCAGTCACAGCTACAGTGCACAACCAGTCGCAATATACGAAACACAACCAGTCGCAAACTACAGTGACGTTCCTCAAAATGCTGTCGTATCTCACCCGATACCAAAACACGCTAATAACCAACGACTGGTTCCTCGACTGGTCATCCAGACGCACAACTCCTCGCAGCTGGTACCAGTCGCAATACCTCAAACGACGATGTTTAGCGCTCAACACAAAACATGCGAAAATACAAAATCTCCAGAATTGTTCAACACACGAAATGGAACCCGAAAATGCAACTCAAACCTCAAAACAGAGATCTAAACCACAAAATCTCTTAATACAAATCCAGGTCTCACAAAAAGATCCTTTGAATCTCGCCAAAAGAGGAAAGAGCCGTTGAAAGTCAAAAGAGGAAAAAGCCTTATGTCATGGCTGAAGATCAGATTGATAGGCACAAATTAAGGGATCTCTTCAACGGTAATATTCCATAAAAGGCATATATATACACAGAAGATTCAAACGAAGAACAGGAGAGAAACACAGAGGTGCACATAGAGACATATACGCACGAAACACAAAATACGCGAGATGGTTGTTCTTGAAATGAGCATTTTAAATTGAAATTTTTTTTTAATTTTAAAAATTTACGTGCTCTGATGGTTTTTAAAAATATGTTTCTTGCGGAAAAATCTCTCCGTGCTACTTCAGTTTTTAAGGTTTTAAAGTGTTTTTAAAACTCATCTTATGAAAGATAGGGAGATTAATGATTATTGAATTGCATAGCAATTTCCAGAAAGAAAATTACAGCTGTATCTATTCTAACGAGCTGACACAGATTGCACGAGATCTGTGTGAATGCCAAGATCTCTACTTTTGGTTGGGCTGAAATTAGAGAAAAATGGAAGAGATTATGTTATTTCAATCTTTAATTATTCCTCTAATCTGGATAGATGAGTATTCTCAGTAGCATATGATCGATTTTTAAAATTCATATCATGCATTCCTTCTATGCAAACTGTCGTCCCTGAAAATGTTTCATTTCGAAAACTAAAAAACCCCGTGTTGTGTTTAGGGGAGCTTTGTTTTAAATATTAAGGGGGAGACAAGATTTCAAAACCATTTTTGATTCCCATAAAAAGGGGAGAAATATTTGAATATTTTTATTTGCGTTTCTGTTTATCCAGGTTTTGTATTAATCAAAACGGAGGAATTTGTTGGATCTGTAAAACAGATCACATCTGAATTACACAAAACTTGTTCGTAATTTTCTAACGATTTAATTAAGTGATCAGTTTAGAGATCAGTTTAGAACAGCTTAGAAGCCGAAGCGGTTCAGATCAGCTTACAGCAGCTCAGGGTAGAACAGATCAAAAGCACAGTGAGAAAAAATTTAGAACAGCTAAACTATTAGAACAGACCAGATCGGGTAATCAGCTCAGAGAAGCATCTCAAACAGAATAAGCATGGTTTATACATCAGTTCAGTGTAAACAGCTCAGAGCAGAATCCATTGTGAACAGCAGAGAACCTCTAAGCTCGTACAATGCAGAACAGCGAGAAACTAACAGGCCAGCTTAGAGCTCAGCAGTAAAGAACGGAACAGCTGAGATAGAATCAGCAGAGAGCATCGATCAGCTCAAAGGAGTACAGATGAGTAAAACAGATAAAAACAGATTAGAGCATTCAAGAACAGCTCAGAGCCTAAAGCAGAGCAGGCTCTGTACCAGATCAGCTCAGAGGTGCAGCAGAACAGCTTAGAGAGAGTTTCGTAGAGAATCAGCTCAGAGGAACAGCGTAGCTGATCGGGACAGAGCTGGTCAAACAAATTCAAGAAAACTATACGAGCTATGAACAATACAAGTGAGGACAAAACTTTATTTTGTCTGAGCTGAAAGATCCTTTGAACCTCGCCAAAAGAGGAAAAAGCCGTTGAAAGTCAAAAGAGGAAAAATCCTTATGTCATGGCTGAAGATCAGATTGACGAGCACAAATTAAGGGATCTCTTCAACAGTAATATTCCATCAAAGGCTATATATACACAGAATATTCAAACGAAGAATAGGATAGAAACACAGAGGTGCATACAGAGACATATACGCATGAAACACAAAATAAAATAGAGAGAGAATGTGCAATAGTCATGTTGGATCTGTTTTTGCAGATCAGAATCATAATTTTGATTAACACAAAACCTGTTGCTTTTTATTAACAGTTTAAATAAGTACGCATGAAAGTTTGAACCAGATCGGAAGCGAGCTGGTAAAGGAAGCAAACAGTACAGAGATGAGTTGCGAAGAAGAAAAGCAGATGAACGCAAGCTGATAGCAGATCGAACCAAGAGAAGATTAAGAGGATGTCCAAGCTAGAACAATGAGGGGACGCCCAAGCTGGTCTATCAAAGGATATCAAAGATGGTACAGTGAGGGGACGCCCAAGCTGGTCCAGCAAAGGACAACCAGATCGCAGAGAACACCAAGCTGGTTCACTAGCTTGGAGCAAGAGCAGGTCAAGAACAGATAAGATCAAGAGCAGCTTAGTTGAAAAGCGACTAGCTCAGTGACAAATCGGATCAGAGAAAACCATATTGGAACCAAGTTGATTAAGGAAAAACCAACTCAGATGAACAAATCAGTTTGTACACAAGTATTGTGGAGATTGCATTGTATTAGTTCAATTTGATTTGCTTTGTCCTGTCCACATCAAGTACACAATTCTCGTGGTCAAAGTCAGCAATGGCTGCAACATTAAATGTGGATAAAGCTCAAAGTCATAAAGCCTGCAGATGCATTAAATGTGAAAGGACACAAAGTACAACCGTGCCAAAATCTTTTCAGAAGACTTATCAACGGCTGGAAAGATGTGTCCAATGGGCAAAATCTGCACAGGTCTATTTATATGAAGAATACGATGAGCAATAAAAGCGTGCAAGGAAGAACAAAAACAGAGGGAAGAAAACAGAGAGAACAGCTTTCACAGAAGCACTTCCCAGTGTGTGAGAAATATATGAGAGAGTGAGTTTACACTGTAATTCTCACACACGATTCACTCACAGTTTAGAGAGATGAGCTGTATAGATTAGTGAGTGAATCACAAAAACCAAATCATTGTAGTCTTTGGACAGAGAAGTTAAACAAGTCTACGTTGTCTTTCGCACTGAGACATTAAAGAAGTGTCTGTAGCCTTTCTCACTGAGACAGTAAAAAGTGAGTTAGACACACGCAACTTGCGGGCTGGTGTGCAGTGGTGGCTATGACTTCTTGCGGCTGCTGGTCGTAGGAGTGGGTTGTAGCGATGGTCGCTGCAATCAAAGTCTTCTAGTGGATCCTTCCCGATTGCGGAAGAAGGAGAGACGTATGAGATTCAGCTCCGAACTTCCATAAACAAATTGCAGCGTAATTACTGCTTACTGCATTTACATCTGCATACATTTGTTTAAAACCTTTTTATTTAGCTTTCAATTTACAGAGGCTAGTTCAGGTTTATTTTCCCATGATTTTTATCATACCTGATCGACTTCTCGATGCTCAAAACTTTCAAGAACATGAGCTATTGCAGCTCGAGATTTAACAGACCAGATCGAGCGACCAGCTGGTTGCGTGTTGATTTTCTTTCAACCATATTTAAAAATATACGCAACTTGAGGGTTCGGTGTCTTTGGCTGTGTGAGAGCCAACGTGAGTTGTGGCAGAGCTCACGAACCCCCCCCCCCGAAATTCGATCCCAAGAATTTTTATCAGAGAGATTTTGCGATCTGGTACCCCGTGTAACGGGACCAACAAGTCGAGAGCTGGTATACACAGGTGGCAGCTGGTGTACAGGCTGAGAGTTGTGCCCAGATGTGAGCCGGTGCACAGCCTAGTGCTTAAATGCAGAATCATTACAGTCGATTGCACGGCTAGGGAATAGAGAAAAGAAAAGAGAGATAAGAATACTGTTCAAAGAGAGAGAAAGCTTAAACAGAAGTGTTCGACTCCCTACAGTCTTGATGAAGAAGATGACAGCTTACAGAACACCTTCCCAAGTGTGTGAGATTCAATGCAGTGAGCTTACATTGTAAATCTCACACACATACATTCACTCACATATTGAGAGATAAGCGAAACAGATTAGAGTGAAAGTCAAACAGGATCATTGTAGTCTTTGAACATAGACATTAAACATGTTCATAGTGTTGCAGATCACATAGCTTGCGGGCTGGTGTGTAGCGTGGCGTGCTAGGAGTTCTTGCAGCTTGCGAACTGTTGGATAGGGTTATTGCAGAAGATGTGATAATCAAAGCCTTCTAGTGGAAAAAACTTCCAGTTTGGAAGAAGGGGAGACTTAGGAGATTCAAATCCAAACTTCCATAAACACACAGATGAGTTCTTTACAGTTTTCAGTTTACAGCTTTCTGCATTCATACTTGCATCGCATAATTTTTAACAAACTGCTTTCAATTTTCAGAGAGTATAATCAGATGTTTTCCGCCTTGGTTTTTATACCATATCTGATATACTTCTCGGTGCTCATAGATTTCAAGAACTGGAGCTATTGAAGCTCACATAGTTTTAGATTTTAATAGTTCAGATCGCGTGCGATCTGTTCCATCTCACAGAGCGTGATCTGTTTTGCCCCTTCCACGATCCTATCAAAGAAAACTTAGCATCCAACGGAGTTTTTGTGAAGATATCAAAAACTTATTGATCTGTTGAAACATGCCCAAGCCGGATGTCCGTCTTTAGCACATGGTCTTTGAGTTGTTGTTGGATCCGCAATATTTGAGCACAACAACTCCCGGCTACTAAGTACTCAGCCTCAGTTGTTGACGTGACTATGGATGTCTGCTTCATGCTGAACCAAGATACTAGGATACTAGCCTATCTCCCAAGAACTGACAAGTTCCACTCGTGTAGTGTCGTGTCGATCAATCTTACAACCTTCATAATGCATCAAAATAGCCAATCAGATTGAAACTTAAGTCTTTGGGATATCACAGATTCATGTTCTGAGTTCCCTTTGATTATTTTAAAATACGTTTAACAGCTTTAAAATAAGTCTATTTTGGATCAGTTTGTAATCTGGCGCACATGAAAACAACAAACATAATGTCCGATCTTCTAGATGTAGATAAAGTAGCGAACCGATCATCTCACGATACAAGGTTATCTCAATGACAGTTCCAGCTTCAACTTTATCAAGCTGATGGATGCCTTCATCGGAGTAGCAGCAGCTGAGCAATTTTTTCATCTCGAACTTCTTGATAAGTTCTTTGGTATACTTAGCTTAGTTGATAAAGATACCACTTTCAAGCGGTTTGACTTGCAATCCTAGGAAAAATGTCAGCTCGTCCATCATGCTCATTTAAAATTATCCTGCAGTTCAGAGAATTTCTCACACATTCTAGGATATTTGAGCCAAATATAATATCTGTGAGACACGAAAGATTATAGGATTAATTGAGTTAATTAATCGGGTTTAGCATAGAATAGATTTGGCTTGAACGGATCTGGGATGAGCCAGCTTGGAGCTGGTATGCTTCGTGAAGTAATCGGGTCCGTATAAGCCTTCAAACAGCTCTAGATTGTTAGAGAACTTCTGCGGAAAATGTTCAGATTTGAGTGTTGGTCAGCGCTAGATGATCGCATTGATTTGGTGGGGAAATCTGGTAGTCGCGCGTTATTCTGGGCACGCTAGTGAATTTTGTTAACGGGTAGCGAAGCGACATCATTTTGGAAGAAACCAGATGTGGATTAGCGTGTTGTAGTGATACATGGGCAGGTCCGGTTCGTGGTTTGGGGTAGACCGGAGTGATCCAGAGATTTCAGCTTTGATTGGTCAACGCTTGTGTGAGATCTGATCTTTCAGATCTGAGTGGCGATGTGACGCCATTTAGCGATAGCAGATTTGGTGTTAGCGGGATGACGTGTACATTAGGAACAGTGGATTTCAGTACGCCGCCATTTTCAGAGACGCGTGTATTAGTTAATACTTGTGTTGCGACGTCGTTTGGTAATAGCGCGCTGTGTTAGCGTAAGATCCAGATCTTGAGTGTTACTCAGATCTGAGTGGATATCAGCTTTGAGCCAAATATTTCAGTGGTTACTGTTCATCAGATTTGGGGAACTTAAGTTGTATATATATAAGACTTTGATTGTAGTCTTGCTATTGTTCCCCGACACTTAGAAATATTCTCATAACCTTACCCTATCGCGATACCCTAGCTACTGTTCACCGAAGCTTATTTCCTTCAATTACCAGCGGTAGACAGCTCCGATGGAAGCAAGAGTGGTAGCGTTGGACTCCTATTGTTAGGGTGCTTCGTTCTATACCTTTCCGAAGACTCGCTATTAGCTGGAAGAAGATCGCGAAGGAAGCTTCCCTGTGTATTCTGTTAGCATTTGAGCAGATTTGCTTCTGCCGTTCAGGTAGCTTGTTGGGTAAGTGTTAGTTCCTACCTTGTGCTTCGTTTAGAGCTGTTTGTTGAGATAGAAGGGTAGGACAGAGCTGGTCGAGGTTGTAACTCCCAGTTCGTAGCTCTGAGATTTGCATCCCTGAGTTAGCGTTGTTGTTTGGCTTAGCAGGTTTCAGATCTGGTTGCTCGGGACTGCTTGTTGTGGTAATTGTAGCTCGGAACTAAGGTACGGATGTGAGCTTATTTTACAGCGTTGGATTTGGCATGGATATTATGTGTGCTACTGTGTATGCTTCTATGTTGTTATTGCTTGCTTCTGTTGTGTTGTTTATCGCAAGCTGTTTCATTTCATACACGCATTATTCATGTTGAGCTCAAATCTTGCTAGCCTTGCTTTGTTGTTTCGATCTGTGTGTACCAGGATGTTTGTTGGAGGCCGAGCGGGTAACTCCCGTCACCCTCATCTCCCTGCCGGGATCTGTTAGCCACTATGAGCGGAGTGGGTAGCTTCCACATCTCATGATTTGGGCAACAGCAGGTTGAGCTGTGTTCTGCATCTGGTACCGTGTGTTGAGACGAGTGGGTAGCTCCCATATACTCGCACACACCGTGGCCACTATCCTCCAGTTTGATGGGTTTCAGTTGTTGATCAGTTCTTTGAGATCCTTTGGCTCCCTGCCTTTGGTTGTAGCCTTGTTCTCATGCATAGCATTCGCATTTTATCTATTTCTATTTAACTTCTGTTTTTCAGTTCCTCTCCATAATGGGGTTTGACCCCTTGTCCCTCTGGGGTTGGTTGTCTTGTTTGTCTGTGTGTGTTTTCAGGTTACCATGGTTTCTCCGCTGGTCGTGGAGTTGATCCAGCTGGTAATGCCCCGGGAGGTGGATAGAGTGTCCCAGTTATATGTAGTAGATACATATGATATTTTCGTTATATTGTATTGTATCTATGTTTAGCGAGAGACCAATCTGTTTGTTAATTGGGAGTCACTCTATGCTTGTATGTTAACTGCGTTGTAGTTTGTTTTCGAGTAATGTAAAATCAATATTTTGAATATCAATGTATTTTAACTTATGTTTCTAAGTCAGGTCAAAGAGAAATTTTAGCCACTATTTTAATGCTTTCTCTATCGTTTGTATGTGGTTTTATATCTGATTGAGCACGAGACCTGACAATATCATCCAGATAAATTTGAAAAAGTAAAATATGATCATTTTTTATAAATTTAAACAGGATTTTTATCCACTATTCCAATAACAAAAGCATGATCATCTAAAAATTTGGACAATGTATCATACAAGCTCTTGGTGCTTGTTTCAGACCGTACAGAGCTTTAACAAGCTTAAACACATAATCCAGGTTGATAAGCCAGGAGGTTGTGCAACATACACTTCCTCAGATATAAGGGCATTCAAGAATACACTTCTTACATCCATTTGAAATACTTAAAAAAATTTGAATGTAGCATATGAAAGAAAAATCCTAATAGATTCTAGTTTGGTTGCAGGTGCAAATGTCTTATCAAAATCTACATATTCTTTCTGTCAATAACCTTAAGTTACTAATCTATCCTTGTTTCTTACTCCTACATCATTTTCATTTAATTTATTCGTAAATACCCATTTAGTACATATTACGATAAGATCTGTTGGTCTAGGAACTAATCTCCAAAATTTATTCTTTAAAATTAGCTAAGTTCATCTTGCATCACTTCTGTCCAGCTTGCGTCAGCTAAGACCTCTTCTATCTACTTAGGTTCTATATGAGATAAAAATGTGGAATGAAAATACTCACATCATCTGGTCTCTCATTCTAAGTGGTGCACAAGGGTTACCGATAAATAGTTCGGGTGGATTATTCCACTGGAAACTAGGTCTAAGAGGATCTGTGCAGATTTGATTTGGTTCAATTTGCGTATCAGCTTGGTCCTCATCTGCTGGATTTAGTCCTTCGTCAATAATTGGATTGACTGGAAGTTCCTCTGCTAGATCAACTTCGACTTTTCCAGCTAGGTTGATTTAAGCATCTTTAGTTGGTTTCCTAACCTACATCAAATCATCTCTAGATTCAACTAGGTTTGTAGCATTCAATCTGTAACTCAAGTCATTAATTGTTGCAGTGGAATTAAAACTAAAACTGAATTCATCAAAAACATGTAGATTTCTCTACTGTCAGCGTTCAGTTGTTGAAAATATGATATGCTCTACTGATAGCTGAGTAACCAAGAAAAATATCAACATCAACACACACATCAAAAAAATTTCAGATCTCATATGATGTTTTGCCAATGTTTTTATTAATCATCGATATTATCTGAGTATAGCATGCAATTTTTACAACTTCTGCCAAAATTTTTTGAGAAATCATAGAATCAACAAGCATAGTTCTAGCATCATCTTTTAAAGTACGATTCAAGGGCTTTTTTTAAAATTAATGTAAATAAATTTACTTTCAAAAATAATGTATTTGGAGGTTGTATGCAAAAATACCGCAAAACGCTGTTGGAGAGTGCGGACGCTCCGATCGTCCGCTCTTTACAAAATCTGATCCTTTAAAAAAATTTAAAACTTAAGCGTCTGCTATCAGCGATAGCGTGCTCCTTTCTTGCTCAATTCAGAAAATTCGAACCCTTCACAGCTTATATATATTATTAATTATTCACAACAACCTTCACAGAAAATTCGAGCCCTTCACAGTTTATACACCCTTCACAGTTTCTCAAACTTGAATCTTGTGTCTGCTCTATATGTTCATATATCTCTTGTTTTAGTATACTTTATCTATGTTTTATCTATCTGCTAATTTCTGGAAAATTTTAAATTGTTTTATCAAATAACTTATTTTTTGTTTTTTAAAAGGGATTATGTCGGAGTATTTTTATATTTTGGTGGTGATATTATTGTTGCAAATGGATCTGTCGATTATTCTATTTCACATATAAGGCCGATGAGAGTCCCACGATCAATAAATTTGTTTGATTTGGTTGAACTTGTGTGTAGAATATTGAACATTGATAAATCCAAATTTTCTATAAAATTATCCACGAAATATGCGTTTATGGAAAAATCATGTTGTACAGAAGTCCTAGTCCATATTGACGATGATGGTGTTTTAGAATTTATAATGCAATGTCCCAATATGCATATTTTGCATTTATATGTGGAGACACGGTCAATTAATCCTAATGTTGATTATAATGAACCTGACGATTCATATATTCAGCATGTCTCCGATGGAGGGCGTTTTAACCAAGCAGGTACTTCTACATATGATGTGTTCCATGAGCCACAGATTTATGTTCCACGGGTTACCGAAGGCTTATGCAATATATCTCTGGAGCATGGAAGTGGATCATGGGATCAACATTTCACCGGAGGAAATGATTTTTTTGACCCGAACACTGCTGATCATGAAATAAAGGTAGCTTCTCCGAACCAGGGTGACGCTAATACACATGCTGATAACATTGATACCAAACCAGACACATCATCTGATGAGTCTGATGAAGAACCTGCTGATGATGAACATGAGATATCATGCACGAGGGGACATCATCTCGTCACATCCGAGGAGAAAACATACAACGACAAGTCACGCCATTTCTCTCCAGCACACATGAAATGCCATCTTTTTTTACTACAGTGTTCGGGGAAGAGATACCTGATTCTATTGGTGTACCTTCTGGAAGAACGAGCTACTACAACACGGAGAGAGGTGAGTTATCTGTAAACATGATGTTTAAAGATAAACAAGATCTGATTGCATCTGTGAAGGATTATTCTGTTAGAATTGTTAGACGTGAGTATACTGTAGTGGAGAGCACACGCACTTTGTGGAAGGTACGGTGCAAGAACATTGCAAGCAGAACCACGTGTCGTTGGGGTTTACGAGCTACTTTGAAGTCGAAGACAGGTTATTGGAAAATAACTAAATATTGTGGACCTCATACTTGTATCGCCTCCAACATCGGAATTGACCATCACAACCTGAACAGCAACATGATCGCTCAAACTTTTGTTGGGTATTGTACGACGTAATCCTTCGTACGAGATCAAATATATAATGGAGAATATGAAAGAAAAATATGTATACAAAATCACGTATTCGAAGGCATGGAGAAGTTTGAGACGTGCGGTCGAAATTGTTTATGGTACGTGGGAGAGCTCTGTTCAGCTACTACCAAAGTATATGCGTGCTTTGGAGAAATATAACTCAGGATCAATTGTGGAGTGGAAGCACCTAAGAGCAACCAACCATCCGGTAAAGACTTTGAAATATGTGATTTGGGCTTTCAAACCTAATATAGATGGGTTTCAACACTGTCGTAAAATAATTAGTGTTGATGGTACTCATTTATATACAAAATATAAGCATAAAATGTTGGTTGCTGTTACTCTCGATGCGAACAATCAAGTGCTACCATTAGATTTTGCGGTAGTGGATGAAGAAACTTCTGATTCATGGAAATGGTTCTTAGAAATTATTGGGAGATGTGTGGTTCGAGGAGCAAATGGCGTATGCCTAATTTCTGATAGGCATAAGGGAATCGTTCGAGCAGTTGATGATTTACCCTATTTCCAGCCTCCACACGGTGTACATCATTTTTGTTTGCGACACGTCTGTTCTAATTTCAACTCTAAATTCAAAGATGTGCATTTAAAGGATTTGTGTTGGGTAGCAGGTACACAACATCAGGTTAAATATACAATATAAAATGATATATAAAAAATTAAAATTTCAATAGAATTACCTGATGAATGTCTCGAAGTAGTTGTAAAAACATGAGTCGAACTGAGCCTCCTTGATAATCTGGAAACAATATCCCTCCAATTATCATCAACGCCACACATCGAGTGTATTTCTGGACATCTTCTTCCGAACTATAATCGTTGATATGTGTAGAGATGCAATGTTCATATAGAGCGTCATAGATAGATGTCCACCTTTGAAATATGCTTGTACGGGCTCAAATCCCAACAAATCCAAACAAGTGTGTTTCCATTGCTGCACAGAATGAGAATAATCTACTCCGGACACAGGCTCACCATCAATCTTCAAGCCCCAATGATCGATACATCCTGCAGGGTCACCGTGGCTTCACCACATCGAAAATGAAATGTATGCGTCTCACGACGCCATCGTCGACAAGTTCAGTAATGAGATGATTATCATATACACGATAACCACACTGCAAAACGCCATTGTAAGAAGGCAAAAACACGATTACGGATGTAGTTCCCTGAGTACAACGTCCAGATTAGATTATCCGAACGCTTCACTTTTATGATTTGATCAGCATTGTCAAAGGATACTGCACTTGAGATATGTGTTGGCTGAAGATATAACACATTGGGATCTTCTATTCCGCGATTCGCTGCCATCCTGATAAAACAAAATAGACATAAAATAATATACTAAATTTATAATAATATTTTATTTAATATTCTAATAAATAAAAAAAACACATAAAAAACATATATAAATATTATAAAATTAAAAAATAACGGTATATATAAACAAACTCTGAAATACTGGACGTGCGGATAATCGAACGATGGGGCTGTTTTGTAGCGAAGAAGATTAAAATCGGGTTGGGAATTAAAAAAAGAGAGGACGCTAATACGGAGGGCGGACGGGCGATGCTGAAATTGTAGCGGGCTCTGTCCCCAAGAGCGGACGCTGGAATTGGAATTGTAAAGCGGACGATGGAATTGTAAAGTGGACGCTGGAATTTGGTGTGATGAACGGATGTATCAAAGCGACCAATTTATAGTCGAGCGGAGAGCAAAAATCCAAACTGAGCGTCCGCTCTTTGGCAGAGCGGACGCTCGTAGTACAGGATTCACGTGAATGTCATTCCCATGAATTGATGTGACGCTCATAGCGTCACATCGATTGTTTTTTTTAAAATTTAAAGCAGCGTCCGCTATTATAGAAAGCGGACGCTGCAAAAAAAAATTTTAAAAAAATGGAGCGTCCGCTGTCACGGACAGCGGACGCTGAATTTTTTTATTTTTTAAAAAAACAACGAGCGTTCGCTATCACGCTGATAGCGGATGCTTAATTTTTTAATTTTTTTTAAAGGATCCGCTTTTGTAAAGAGCGGACGATCGGAGCGTTCGCACTCTCCAACAGCGTTTTGCGGTATTTTTGCATACAACCTCCAAATACATTATTTTTGAAAGTAAATTTTTTTTTTACATTAATTTTAAAAAAAGCCCTACGATACAATGTTAAGCTAATCCATACTACTGAGGTGATATGGACGCAAATAAATCATGCCTGATTTCATGATTATCAAAATAGGAGGTTATAAACCTCGATCAATTCTAATCTGATTACTAGAAGAAGATTTCTCATTTTCAATTTGTTTTAAATCAAGTGTGTGCTGTCTAATATTTCGTTTAAAAAATATTACCCAGGTAAACCTGGAGTAGTCACCAATTATAACAAAGGTATACCTCAATCCCCATAACCTCATCACTGGTATATGACCGAATACGTCCATATGTAATAACTCTAAGCTTCGGGTAGAAGAATAACAACTTTTTTTAAAAAATTAGACCAGTCTTGCTATCCAAGCTGATAAGCAGAACAAAAAGTTTTCCTTTTATACATTTTATGCAGACCGGTGATCATATCATGCTTACCCAAACTGGCTATGGCTTTAAAATTGATATGATTCATGTGTTTATTCCATAACCATGATTTTGAAATATCAGAAATTAAGGATGAAGCTTCAACCTCCACTGATTTGACCAGTTCACCTTGTAGGTGATCTCAGATCTATGTCAAGTCCATTGGTTCTGAACTGTGCAAGTGTGTTTATGAAAATTTACCACATAATCATTATCACACAGTTAACTTATACTAATCACTTCGTATCAACGATTTTCAACTAAGAGTACATCTTTAATGATAATATTACCATGCAAAATTTTTCCCTTGCCTACGGTCTCAGCTTTTAAATTATCACCAAAATTGATATTAGATCCACTGGTGTATTTGATATCTCTCAGCATCTCGAAGTCACCTGTTATGTGTCTTGCGCATCAGCTGTCAAGTTACTTAGGTAGGCCTTCTTAACAGCTCACCCCTGCTGATCTGCAAAAATACAACAAATATTTGGTACACAGTTCTACTTGGGTCCAGATTGATTAGATTTTTTGGGACCCACCCACACTAGAATAACTCTAAAAGTCTTCCCACATGTGTGTCCTGAAAAGTTCGTGAACACCCAGTGCACACTCTACTGAGATTTTGTTTTACATTTTGATCATTTTGACTGTTTTTCTTCTGAACCCTTTTATTTCGGCATTGTCTTGTCTTATCAGAGCTACATTTTTGCTAGTTTGGATCAGGACAACTAGAATTGAAATTTGCTTCAATATTCTTTTCTTTAGCCAACTAGGCTTGGAACTATGTAACTCAGCATAGCTATTCCATGTTTTCCCTTAAGGTTCAGTTGAGTCCTAATCTGATCATCACGTTTAACAAACTCAATTATATCTAGTGTCATGTTTTCTTTCACAAAGTTCATTGATTTGAACCTATCCTTAGCCAGATTTGACTGAGACCTGAGCTGCTCTCGTCACAGCTGCAACTCAAACCAGTTTTATCATTCGATAGTTTTTGAATCTCATGCAGCTTGTTTAGTGAAACAGAAGACTTAGTCCATGATATTACTAACTGATTTAATCTTTGATTTTCAGAAATAATCTACTTAGTTTTCTATTTTTCATTTTCCGTGATCAACTTATTTAACTGTGTCTTAAGACTGTATGATTCCACAAGTTGTGAACAACTTGGTTCATCTGATCTATCTTGTAGAATCCTGTTTTCAGCTTGAACAGCTTGGTTCATCTGATCTATCTACCAGACTCCTGTTTTCAGCTTTAACATCCCAAACGTTTGCGATAACTTTTTGTACTCATGGATCATCTCATTCAGTGCTGGATTGAGTCCTTCATTGTAAATTCAATACTAAAAAAGTCAAATACCTCTTCACTGTCATCTTCCATCAAACAATTTACTTCTTACTTCTCGCTTTTGCTTGAAGAACTGCTAGAATTGCTCTCCTCTAAGTCTCAGTCAGCCCATTTGATTTTGCTTTCTTCTTCTAGAAGCACTTTCTTTCACGTCTCGTTATGAATGACTTCTTGTTATTCTTTTCTCACCTCCATCTCATGTCTTCTTGTTATCTTTCTTCGGCTTGGTGCAGCCAGCTACAAAGTGACCAGACCTGGCACTGTTAAAGCAATTAAGTTCAATATTAGTCTGTTCAGATTTATGCACTTTATTAGAAAAACAAGGAGATTGGGTTCTTCTCATTCAAAACTTCTTAACAAATAGAGACATGTCATCATTGCTGAGTTGTTCAACCATCTTTCGAGGCTTTTTATCTGTTCCAACAAGAGCCTTTGTAGAAGTTGATGGTTCCCCTTCTGATCTGTACGCTTTCAAAACGTGCAAATGTAGCTTGTTCAAGTCTTTTGATTCTCGCATGGCCATCATCTTTATATTCTACTCTCTGAATAGAGCTTTCATCACCTTTAGGGCCACCTCTCTATCGGTATACTATTTCTAAAGAGCTATGAGACCAATCACTATGCTGTTGAAGCACTCGTCAAAATCCTGCCATAGTTTCTCCAGGATTCATTTAACGGTCTCAAACTTCTGAGTAGCCATAGCTAGCTTGTTCTCCTTAGTCTATTCATTGCCTTCGTAAAGCTGTTCCAGATTCTCCCAAATGTCCTTTGCAGTCATCCACATCTTGAGCTTACTGAACATGTTCTTGTCCAGTATCTTATAGAATAAGCCCTCTGAAACGTTTTCAAGATTTTTCTTCCACTTATCCTCAGCTGTCCACTCGTATCTGGGCTTTTCAACTGTGTTAGGAGCCCCATCTGATATAATAATAGTTGTGTTTGTATTCAAGATCTTCACCGGCCCGTCTGTGATGACAAACCACATGTCATCATCCTAAGCTGTCAGATGTGCCTGCATACAAATTTTTTAGTCATCATAACTGTACACAGATCCAGATCTTAGTTTTGAATTACACAAAACTTGTTATTGTGTTTCTAAAAAATCTACGTAGTGTGCAGATGTTTATTAGAAGAGAAATCTGATGTGAAGTCTGATCATGAGAAGATGAATTCAGGAGTAAGCAGAAGATGAATTCAGCAGTAAGCAGAAGATGAATTCAGTAGTAAGCAGACGATGAATTCAGCAGTAAGCAGAAGATGAATTCAGCAGTAAGCATAAGATGAATTCAGCAGTAAGCAGAAGATGAATTCAGCAGTAAGCATAAGATGAATTCAGCAGTAAGCAGAAGATGAATTCAGCAGTAAGCATAAGATGAATTCAGCAGTAAGCAGAAGATGAATTCAGCAGTAAGCATAAGATGAATTCAGCAGTAAGCAGAAGATGAATTCAGCAGTAAGCATAAGATGAATTCAGCAGTAAGCAGAAGATGAATTCAGCAGTAAGCATAAGATGAATTCAGCAGTAAGCAGAAGATGAATTCAGCAGTAAGCATAAGATGAATTCAGCAGTAAGCAGAAGATGAATTCAGCAGTAAGCATAAGATGAATTCAGCAGTAAGCAGAAGATGAATTCAGCAGTAAGCATAAGATGAATTCAGCAGTAAGCAGAAGATGAATTCAGCAGTAAGCATAAGATGAATTCAGCAGTAAGCAGAAGATGAATTCAGCAGTAAGCATAAGATGAATTCAGCAGTAAGCAGAAGATGAATTCAGCAGTAAGCATAAGATGAATTCAGCAGTAAGCAGAAGATGAATTCAGCAGTAAGCATAAGATGAATTCAGCAGTAAGTAGAAGTGAATTCAGCAGTAAGCAGAAGATGAATTCAGCAGTAAGCAGAAGTGAATTCAGCAGTAAGCAGAAGATGAATTCAGCAGTAAGCAGAAGTGAATTCAGCAGTAAGCAGAAGATGAATTCAGCAGTAAGCAGAAGTGAATTCAGCAGTAAGCAGAAGATGAATTCAGCAGTAAGCAGAAGTGAATTCAGCAGCTGTACACGATGTGTAGATCAAATCTTCTAGTGGAACCTTCCGAGGCGGAAGAATGGGAGACGTAGGATATTTATATCCGAACTTCCAGAAACAAACAACAGTGTATTGTATTCTTTTAATTACAGTATTCAGCATACGCATTTAATTATTAGCACGTACGCATACACAGTTATCACACAAGCACAGTTAAACAGATTTCTAACAGAAATCTGCGTGCATTAGTTTTAAAATTAGGATTCAGTTCTGGTGTTTTCCGCATATTTTTATTACATACCAGATGTGTCTCCGGTGCTCTGTTTATGTTCAAGAACTCGAGGTATTGCACCTTCTTTGTAGTAGTCATGAGCAGCGTCTTTTATTTGCTGCTTGGCCGTGAGTTTTATTTTATTTATTGGATCAGATCTCTCGGCTTGTGTTGTCTTGTTTAGTTTATTGCATCGGTGAGATCTGATCCTTCGGTCCTAACAATCCTTCTTTGGAAAATATGCGAATCTTATGGAAAGATGCCATTAAATATATATGAGTACTTTTGAAAAGATTTGTTGAATAACTTGGTTTTCCCTGCTCTTTTACCACTCAATGATCGAAAAGGATGAGTACGAAATTTAGAGAAGGATGAATAAACTCCTTTTAAAAATTTATTCCTTCAAACAATAATTTAAGTCAGCTGAGTTACCAATTGATAGAAGAACTCAGTCTAAGCTGATCTCTTGAGCAATAAAATAATTTATATAGAAAGAGCTCAATCAAACAGTGAAAAAAAAATGCAAAAGCTTGTAAAGGAAATTAGATAAGAGAAATGGTTTGTTTCTGGAAGTTTGAGACCAAACTTCTACGTCTCTCCTTGTTCCGATCTAGAAGGTATTTTACTAGAAGGATTTGAATAAAATACAATGTATCTTAAACTGGTCATTCAGACAGCACCCGCTCTGAAGTCTTAGTATCTCATCTGATAACAACACAAACACTGTTATGTTTACAAATATTCGAAGGCTTAGTAAAATTATTCAATCAGAATGTAAACCTACACTTTCAGCTCTAAGCTGAAATAATTACGTAAGATCTAACAACAAATAACAAAGAATAAATGATCTTGTGAGAGTTTTGAGAACTTTGAAGAATAAGAACGTTTAAGGTTTCAAATTCAATCTCTTGATCTCTCTTTTTACTTCAAATCTTCCTCCTTATATAGTCTTTCAATTTAAGCGGTAATAAATGTTACCGATAGCGGCCGATAAATCCTCATACGATTGCCTCCAAGTAGTTAATGCACATTTAATTCTTGTAATGTTCTTCGTACTTCTTAATTAAATGCATCTTCTTTTGTTCAAAACAGACAGTTTTCATACTTTACCAACTCTGATATATTATGAATTTTTCTCTAAATTGTTCAATGACTATAGAGGCCCTCACAAGTCAATGTCTCGTATTTAGATCTGATCTGACTATCAAACGAAGTTTCAACCTAATCTGTTCTCTTATTTGATCTGTTTTGTTCTGAACTAGAAACCCAAGCTAATCTGATCTGCACTTCTAATCTGATATGAACTTCTCTTCTAATATGTTGACTTGACCTGATCTGCTCTGAACTTATAAACTCTGTTCTAATTTGAGTTGTCAGCTAGCTCCTATCTGATCTAACTAAAACTCGTGTAAGATTTGGTCTGATCTAATCTTCTTTTCTCTGAGCAGATTTTGTTATTACCAAAACTTAGAGTTTTATACTTAACACGTAATTGGATGCTCTTGCTAGCTAGCTAGTTCATATATTTACACTGGGAAAAATTGTTCAAAATATCATAACACCATTTTCGTTTATTCATTATCTTTTTTCGTGATTTATCTTTTTTCGTGATGGAACCCGCCGCTGTTATCTTTTATTAAACTATTTTAGTCGATAAATCATATTTATGAAGCAAACCTATAAAAAGACTCATCAGAAAAATATTGATAAATATCGAACTCATAATCTCTAAGGATCCACCCCGCTCCTTCTTGAGCCATGAGGGTGGACCCTCATTCTTAGGACTACCCATATTGTAATGCCCAGAATCATTAAGCAATGGATTAGTGGAGTAATTTCGACATTCAAGAAGTTGATAAAGCTTGATTATAAGCTCGGATTTCTTCTGGAAGTATTGGATGACTCAAAAACTGTGTATTGATTAAATCGCGAAGTATAGGAACCAATCAAAGTAACCAGACGAGGCGATTTGATAAAATCAGCAGCAGGCTACTGTAGCTCGCGACTGGTGGAGTTCAGCAGGTTACTATAGCTCGCGACTGGTGGAGTTTTGAAATTCAGTTGAAGCGTTATTGTTGATTTCAACTAAACGCGAACGCGCGAATAGAAGGGCCAATGAGAGAGCGCCACGTGTTAGTCACTGTTATGCGAACGAGAAATCAGCAGCAAGAGTTTGTAAGCATCTGCTGGTTTATGTACCTGCTGAGTATTGAAGTGTATCTGCTGGTTTTAATGTATATCTGCTGATTGGGAATGTATCTGCTGGATGACGTAGGTGCGACGTCGTCGTTTTGATAGTTAACACAATCAGTCGAGGGGAATTCGTTCCAGCTGAGAGAATTTACGACAGCGTTTTGAAGTATAACTATAAGCTTTGATACGTCGTCGTTTAGCAACCAGACGAGAGATTGGAAATCAGTCGAGAGATTTTGGTATCTGCTGATTGTCCAGTCGAGGGATCAATACGACAACGTTTTGATGTGTGACCAGCAGCTGGTTCTTTTGAGTGAATTAGCATCAGCTGATGGTATGTACGACGTCGTTGCGGTTAGTTATAACGACATCGTTTTGAGTTTTGAAATGTTGCGACTGAATTCCTGTTGTTACGACTGATTATTCCAACAGCTGATTCTTGCGTCTGCTGAAAATAGCGACTGAGGACGATGAACAGCAGCTGAGGAATTTGTTTATCGTTATCCACCTTCGAAGCGGTGGGAGTATATCTTGTTTGAATACTCAGCATGACACGTAGAACTCGAATTGAATACGTTGGAAATGATGCGAGATATACAGAGAACGTCGTCTATAAATAAGCATGAATTTGAAATACTAAGACATATATTGAATTCAGTTATCGATCCTTGATCCCGCGAGTATCTGTGGACGTAAGGAACAGAGCTTAGAACACTGATTGAAGTATTTGAAAACAGAGAAACAAAGGTATAATCTGACAGAAGAGTCAGGAACTAGATTACTCGAGAATGATAGTTCTTGAGTATTCCGCTGAAATCACATACATATATGATTACTGTTCTTGATTTAGAACTTGAATTATGTGTGTGTCGATCCATCCCAGGTAGTGGATCTTTTATATTTGCATGAGTTTGCATATTGAAAAGAATTGAATTGATTCTAATGCCCAGGACTGAGTTGGCCTGATTTTCGAAGCCGGAGATGGTTTCGATAGATGAATATTCATGTCAAGATCGGATACGAATCTTGATGGCGTTGAACTGATATAGAATCAATTCTGAAATCAAAGAAGAGAACTAGAATCATTTCATGTCATTGCAATTATTTACAGTTGATATACTGTTATGCTTTTATTATACCTGCTGATTATATTGAGATGATTCTCACCGGAGTTTATCCGGCTGTTGTTTTGTTTGTATGTGTGCATGACAACAAGAAGAAAGAACTAGTGGGGAGCAACCACGGGTAGCGAGAGCATGAGTCCAACTGAAATATATCTAAATTCACTTTCATTAAATAATTTCTTCCTTAAACATGAAGATAGTGAATAGATGCAATATCTAGAAATGATCTACACAAATTTGTGCTTATGAATCTATAATAACTAATTTCCATAGGTTATAGAAACTCTGATGCCTTGTTTGGATTTATCACATAGACATTGATGAGTAGCTATTTTCATTCTCCATTCAAGGTAGACTAAAACACTACACATTCTTCGTTCCTTCAAATTCAAATTAACGATAGTTGAGAGACGATTTTTTTCCATCGCAAATTCCTTAATATTTTGGTGCTTATAGTACTTTAGAGTCTTTCTAGTACCAGAATCCCAAATATTTTAGAACTAGATATCGAGTTCTGAGACTCAATTGTAAGTTGTAACAATCCATATAGCAGCTTCCAAACTCATGATATAAAAATTTCATGAGATGTTCGGCTGAGCATCTCAGGCGCCCACGTTGTCGCTCATTGTTGGCGCCCACATTATCAAGTTTTTATATATATATATATATATATCATATCCTGCACAACAAACTTCCTCACCTTCTTCTTCGACTGCCACATGACACCATGTGATTGGTCCGAATTTTTAAAAAAACATAACAACAATGTTGAACTTGAAATGTTGGTCCAATCACATGGTGTCACGTGATAGTCGGGGAAGGAGGTGAGAAAGGTGGTTATACAGGGTATTAGCTCCATATATATAATCTAAAACTCTCCGACAAACATATATATAATTTGATTGATTCCACCACATTAAGCTTGTTGTTAGGGTAGGCCATTCTACTTGTTGTGGTCTCCTCACATGGATTCCAATGAACTCGAGTGGGTGCGTCACGTAAAGTTGCTCTCAATGTGGGAATTTCTAGTTTATAAAATTCCATAAGGCAACACTAACCCGACAAAACTATAAACTTTATGCTTAGTGGATGGTGATTTCATTAAGGGTTTACTTTTATGTTTATTATTTTATTTCATTAGGGTTTTGTATGTGGAAAAACTTATGCTTATTTAACAAAATCTTGTAGTAGGTGTCCGTACGAGAAAAGGCTGACGTCAAAGCTAAACAAGCCCAATTAATTTAATCGAGTTAAATCTAATAATCACCTTTCATTAAGGGCTAATGCTGATTAAATTGGAGAATTTAACTAGATGCATTGCATGGCATTCATTTCAACAATCAATCAGTTATTAATATATTTTAATATTTATAGACCGATAAGAACCTAGAGCTTAGATTTTTGTAGATATATAATGATATATGAGAATATTACTTTGAACGACTGATTTATATTGATAGGACAAAAACAGATCGTGACACAAAGGATAAAAGCTATGATACCATTTGTTGGGATCAAAAACAGTCATGGCACAGATGATAAAAGCCTTAATACCATTTGATGGGATCTGTATCAGATCACAAAAGTGCTCTGATACCACTTGATAGGACTGAGCACAGATAGGATTGGATCAGATTAAAAAAGCTCTTTGATACCACTAGATAGGATCGGATCATATCACAAAAGTCACTGATACCAATTGTTAAACATTTTTCGGACCGTGAACCGGATCAGATCATGCTCGTTATGGGGGGGCGACATGGAGTAGGATAATGCTCGTTTTAAAAGTAGTTTTAAAGGAAACAGCATGCACTGTCGCCCGTGAACTGAAATTAGTTTGGAGCTACAATAGCTCCTGTTCTTGAAATGTTTAAGCACCGAGAGTATATCAAGTCTGATCTGAAATACCAGGCGCAAAATACTCGACATACACCTTGTAAACTGAAACTTAAAATCGGTTTAAAAACATGAATGCAGTAAGCAGTAAAGGACGTTGTAAAACAGATTGAACGCGAGATTGTTTCTAAAAGTTCGAATGCAGCACCCTCCTACGTCTCTTCTTCTTTCAAACTGCAAGGATTCACTAGAAGACTTTGATTTATACGACTTGTACAAACTCACCTTAGATGAAACTTACCTACTGCCCAAACTGAGACTCCTAGACTTAACTCTATTGCAGATGTTTGACGCTTTTTGCGAAATCTACATTTGGAAGATTTGATTTGCATTCACTCAGCAGATCTATTTCGCTCATCTCTCGAATATGTGAATGAATGTGTTGAGAAATATTCTATTACAGTGTAGTCTATGCAATGTATTTTCACACACTAGGAAGTACTCTTTAAGCTGATATCTCTTTTTTTCCCTCGTATGGACTTTGAGACTGGACTCTATTCTTCTCTATTTTCTTTTCTCTCGTACGTCCGTCTATCTGTTCTCATTCTTAGATTTCTCTTCTTCAGTTCAGGTTTATATATAGCCTCTATACAGATATTAACGTTGGACACAAATATTATAGCTGTGAAACGGTTTCTGACTGATCTGAACTCTGAACCGATCTATTTTCTTCAATTAAGCTCTTATCTTCTTATGTGAAATGATCTGTTGTTAAGATTCAATCTTATCCGCACACAGAACTATTGCTCCTCAACATCTGAACTGTTATTCTTATCTGATCTGTTCTATGATGCTCTGTTCTGTACTCTTCGTTTCTTCTCTGTTCTGTTCTGAACTTCTCTATTCCGAACTATTCTGTCATGCCCTGTTCTGTTCTGTTCTTATTCGCTCTTCCCAAACTGATCTCATCCAAATTTTTATGTACTGTTCTGATCTAATTTGCTTCTCAGCTAACTGCTCTTGCTATTATCATCTGAACCGTTTTGTTCTGTCCTGTTCTGTTCGTTTTTGTGAGCTGTTCTCATCTGCATATATCTGAAATTATCTAATCCATTATATGATGCTCTTGCTTCAAACCTGATCTGTTATTGATCCGTTCACAACTGAACTGATCTCTGCTCTTCTCACCTTCTGAACCAATGCATCTGAACTGAACTGTTAATCTGAACTGATCTCGTCGTGCGACCATCGTGCACATGCTGCGTGCACGATGTGGCGTGTAATGTGGTGCATATCGCGGCAAGGATCACGGCACGCATCGTGCGCCTATCGCGTGACTGTGGCGCCCACCGCACACGCCGCCACGTGCACATCACGCTCGTCACACGCGCCCGCCGCGTGCAGCCACCGCACACACCTGCCCCACCCAATGCGCACCCTTCGATTACACAATCGCCACCCGCGCACTCCCGTCGTGCGTGCACTGTCGCCCCACCCTCGTCCCACAAAAGGCATGTAAAATTGGAAGATTATGTAATATGATTGCATTTGCATACTGCATATTATCTATAAACCAAGATCCGTGATTGGCAACCACGAATTATATATGTAACGCCCAGAAACTTTTACAGCCACAATTAGAAAGTTTAAGGAATTGAGAGATCTATTTGCAATGTTATTTTAAATCAGCTTTTGTTTAGTTGATTTTCCAGATTTTGATACACGAATGCAGGAGCTGTTCTGGCCGGTCCAAACGAGTCGATTTACTTACTTTTTTTAACTAAAATGGTTCGGTTTGCATTTATTATTATTATTATTTAAAATTGAGTAGCACTTTTTAAAAATATTTTAGCGTCTTGATGAAACGTGTTTTTCTTCTTTAGAAATTTGAATTCATATATATATAGGATGTTAGACACATCATGCATCATTATTCTCAAATCAAAATACTTTTCCTCAGAAATGCTCTCTGTAAGAAAATCGAACAAAGTTTTTACAAGATTTTCACTGGAAGTGATCGGGTGGTACGTGGTTCAGGCCAGATAACTTGCTGTAATTGTGTTGCAGATAAAGACAAGTAAACTATGTTTCTTGCTACAATCTTGAAAGTATATGTTGACTTCAGTTTGCATGTTTGTATGCGTTTTTAAAAGGTTTGAGAACTGTTATGGCTGTTCTTCAAACACAGATGAACTATGGTATGTTTTACGCAGAAAATATTGGTTTACTGTGAAATTACGAGAAAGATTGTTGTTCAAAAAAAAATGGAGTTACGACGTTTAATCTAGTTTCTTCTTGAGATTTCCGATAATTTCTTCAAAGCAGCTTACAAGCAGCTTATTCGATTGTTTTCCAGAAATTTCCTTTGAATTAGTGATTCCTTCGAACTAAGGAAAACTTCAACGTTCAGGTCTGATTCTGAGTTAAGTCTGAAATCTGGTTATTTTACCAAAGCTGAATTTTCTATAGCAAGATGATTTTGGAACAGCGTTTTGTTTCTAAGCTGTTTTATGTCGATATCTGAGTTCGTAATTCAAATCTGAATTGGTCAAATTTTGCTAAGTTGACTATTCAAATCTGAGTTGACCTTGGTTGACCATTGACATCTGAACGACTCAATCCAATTGTGTTGACTTTCTCAAATCTGAGTTGACTAAGCAGTCCAAATCTGATTCTTTTCTTCTTCGTTGTACGGTTCGCGTATTATTCAGATTTCCTATTGATTCCTTTCAGATCTGTTTCGACACACAGAAATTATAAGTTAATCCTTATTTCTTTGTCTTCGATTCGAAGGTATAAATCAATTCATTCATACATTTTCCTTTATTCGGGATAGTGCACCAGATTTGAACAATTGATTTCAGTTTTCTGTTTCGCATGAATTTGAAGGCACCCTCGATTTGATTTCTGAACAGCAATAAAGTTTTCAAACCAGTAAACCGTACTTGTCAGAAAAGAAAGTTTTACAAAATGTTAAAAGAAAGAAAAATGTTCATTTTTCTTCCTCATCTCCATCTAAGGGGGTTACCTCAAGCTCGTTTAGCCTCTCACTAGAACAGCTCGACTCTGCACTTGAACACCACACTTGTACACTGCACTTGATCTGCGCTTGAGCCGTTCTGCACTTCAACATTCTGCGCTTGATCTTTGTGCTGCTCCAGCTCCAAGCCGATGAACCAGCTTGGTGTTCCCTGCACTTCAGGAAGTAAACTGTTGTACCAGCTTGGGCGTCCCCTTACTGTTCCAGCTAGATATCTTCGACCAGTCCAGCTCAGGAGTCCCCTCACTTTTCAGTTTGGATATCTTCATGTCTACTCCAGTCTAAGCAAGCTGCGCATTTCACGTAGAGCATTAGTACAATAACATCAGATTTTGTGTGAATCAAAACTTAGATTCTGATCTGTATAAAAAGATCCAACAAAGCGTCAGGACCTAAGGAGAGCTTCTAGGCTATAAGTCACAAAGAAAATAAGTGCGATCTGGGTTGATATCCCGATCTGAGTTTTATGAGAAAGATTTGAGTTTAAGCGGACTTTCTTTAAATTTTATATTTAGCTTATTTATGTTTATTCCTGCATTATGTGATCTTGTTATCCTTAGTTTCACTTGTTGAGCCCCTAGGCTCATTAGTTTTTCTCGTGCAGGTGAGGCAGCTCAGGGGCAGGCGGAAGGTGCGAGCTGAACCAGCTTGGGGTCGTGTGTGTTTATTGAATTCCAGCGTTTCCGTGTTGTTGTTTTTTATCTTTTAAAAACTGTATTAATATCTATTACAATAATAGAGGATTCATATAGAATTCAAAAAGTTGTAATATCCTGGTTATAATCCGAACAAAATTTTTGTATCCCAAAGCTGAATTTACTGTTATTCGTATCAACTGTTCTATATTTCAAGCCTTGGAAGGAAATACAGCTTCCAATTTATTGCATTTAGACCTTTTATCTTTCCACTTTAATCTTGTTACTCCGATGTGTTGACTCCCTTGGGTTTGGGAGCCACAGAGATTTTCTCTCAGTTAACACCTCAGAAACACCACAGCTAAATGGTGTAGCGGAGCATCATAGTCGAACCCTGATGGACATGGTTTGATCTATGATGAGCTTTATTGAGCTTCCACCCTGATTTTGGGGCTATGCGCTTGAAAACGGCGGTATTTTTGCTGAATAATCTTCTCACTAAAGCAGTGAAAAAGAATCTATATGAGATATGGACGGGAAAGTCACCCAAGTATTCGTACTTGAGAATATGAGGATGTCCTACATACGTGAAACAGACATTGGAAGATAAGCTGCATAATCGATCATCTTATGTTACTTCGTGGGGAATCCAAAGAACTCAAATGGATACTATTTCTATCATCTGACAGAAAGAAAAGTGTTTTTTTACAGAAACACCACCTTTTGGAGAAGGAATTTCTATGCTCTTCTCAACTTCTTAGCCGATTCATATGAACTGAACTTTTATATCTGAACTGATATGAACCTATCCACTGCTCTGATATAATCTGTTCACTTCTCAGGTGATCTGCACTGTTCTGCTCTTCTCGACTCTGAACTGATTCTTCTCTGAGCTTAGCTCTTCATTTATATAGTACATTTTTTCAGCTGATATGCTCGATCTGTCTGATATGATTCTTGTGCATTCAAGTAACTGTTAGAAATATAACAACTAGTTTTGTGTTCATCAAAATTAAAATCTAATCTATTTCCAGATCCAACAAATTCCTGCACTAAAAATGCGCACCAAAATTCGTTTTGTTATGTGGCATACAGACCTTTTCTGGCCATTAACCACTAGGTAAGTATACATTTTGTTTAGTTGGTATATATATATATATATATATATATATATATATATATATATATATATATTGTTGGATCTGTTTTACAGATCAGAATCTAAGTTTTGATTCAGACAAAATCTGCTTCTATTGTACTAACGCTCTACTTGACATGCGCAGCTTGCTTAGACTGGAGTAGACGTGAAGATATCCAAGCTAGGACAGTAAAGGGATGCCTGAGCTGGACTGGTCGAAGATATCTGGCTGGAACAATAAGGGGACGCCCAAACTGGTTTGGCAGTTTACTTCCAGAAGTGCAGGGTACATCAAGCTGGTGCATCAGCTGGATGTTGGAGCAGCACGAAGATGAAGCTCAGAGTTGAAGTACAGAATAGCTCAAGCGCAGATCAAGTGCAGTGTACAAGAGCAATGATTGAGTGCGTAGCCAACACAATTTCGGAGGCCTAAACGGAGATGTTTGGCCGACGAATGGCTTAGGTCTCGACAAAGTAGTCGAACCGTTTCGGAGGGGACAAAAATGGTCCTATGCGGAAATGTGCAAGATGATCCCACACTTGCATATTCTCATACTTGATCCCCCAGCCGAACTTTAAGCATGTGAGCTGGTACAGAGATGGATCCGAGCTGGGTAACAAGCTCAGTTCAAACCAGCTCGAAGACCAGCTGGGAAGGAAACCAGCTCGCACAAGACCAGTTCTGTGGAGAACTGAACGGTAAACAGGCTGGAAAGCTGGTTAAGGTCAAACCTGCTCAACGAACAGAACAGAGAGAAGAGCAGTGGTCTAGAGCAGCTGGATAAGAAGCAGACCAGCTCAAAGCAAAGCAGTTTGAACACAAATATTTGTAAAGATTGAATTAACGTTGTTCAAACTGATTCATTGCAACGTCTACATCAAGACAGAGCTCGAAATGATCAAAGGCTGCATAATCACCGATGAACAGAGCTCAAGTCACATAAAACCTGCAACGCATTAAAAGCCAAAGGACACAAAGTACATATGCGTCAGAAGACTTTTCAGAACGACTACATCTTTGTGTCCAACGGATATATCCAAGCAGATGCTTTATAAAGAGGCGCAATGAAACAGATTGAAGAAGCGCAAACAGGGAGACCATAGTTGTGCGAAGTCCAAACAGAAAATCAAAATGCACAAATTTGAACCTAGGAAGACAATAAAAACCAGCTCGAACTAGGAGCACTTCCCAGGGTGTGTGAGATTTAATTATTGAGAGATTGTGCTTACACTGTAAATCTCACACACACACATTCACTCATATTCGAGAGTTCAACGAGAAAGATTAGAGTGAATGTGATTCAATACTCTCCATTTTAGTCTTTGGACAGAGACGTTAAACAAGTCCTTGTAGCCTTTCTCACTAAGACGTAAAAGAAGTGAAGTTAGTCACACAGCTTGTGGGCTGGTGTGCAGTGGTAGATGCTAGGAGTTCTTGCGGCTGCGGGTCGTAGGAGTGGGTTGCAGCGAGGGTCATTGTAATCAAAGTCTTCTAGTGGATCCTTCCCATGGCGGAAGAAGGGGAGACGTAGGAGATTGAGCTTCGAACTTCCATAAACAAATTCAGCGTATCTTTCTTTACTGTTTTCAGTGTTTACATTCATACGCATCACATATTTGCTTATGTTAAAACTGTTTATTTGGGCTTCGAACGATAGAGTACAGTTTGAGTTATTTCCACATGTTTTATTTACATTACTCAATCTGTATCTCGGTGCACAAAGTATTCAAGAACACTGAGCTATTGCAGCTCAAGATAAGTTAACCAGATCGTTCGGCCTAGTGTCGAGCTAGTTTCAGCGTCCAGCTAGAACCAGCATGAATAGCACTCGCATTGTATTGAGCTGGTTTCAATAACCAGCTGGAACCAGCTTAGTTATAGCGAACTCGGTTTCAATTTCTGGCTGAATCCTGCATTTTTTCATTCGATGTGATTACACCCTCTAGCACTGGTTATTGATCGAATAACTAGTCATTGCACATAGATAGGGGGTTAAATCGATCCAACATATATATATATATATATATATATAGGGACATGATATCCTACACAACCAACTTCCACACCTGCTTCCCCCGACTGCCACGTGTCACCATGTGATTGGACCAACATTTTAACTTCAACAATTTTTTTAAATTCCGATCAATTGCATGGTGCCACGTGGTAGTTGGGGAAAGGGGTGGGGAAGTTAGGTATGTAGGATATCGAATTTGTCATATAGTATACATGTACCTTTAAGTTACACGATCGACCACGTCAAAATCTTGCCAATTTGATTGTTATTTTAATTAACGTTCACATATCACTTTCACGCCAATCGATTTTTTCTGGTACTATTATTTATTTTTATAATCAATTTTTTATTATGAAATAACAAAACCCATATGGAAAAATATATACACAAAAAATTATAGTAAATTATTGCATACTTTTTCTTTAAACAATATGTTTAGCTTTTATTTTATTTTAGTTATGGTTAAACCGAAGATGATCACGTCTTGACTAAATATTCTAAATGAAGTTAAGGCTGATTTAAAGAGGGAAGAAAAAACTAACTACGTACGCAGGTAATAAGTCGCATTCGCCTATTTGACTTGCCAACTGAATATTTTCTACTTGTTTTTAACCCAAAATAGATTATACACACACACACATATATATATATATATATATATAAAGGCGGATTTAAAGAGGGAAGAAAAAACTAACTACGTACGCAGGTAATAAGTCGCATTCGCCTATTTGACTTGCCAACTGAATATTTTCTACTTGTTTTTAACCCAAAATAGATTATACACACACACACATATATATA
>KV009409.1:59659-69668 GCA_001598015.1 Dorcoceras hygrometricum | reverse complement strand
CTATCCTTTGGGTTAACTATCTTTTGTTGGTTTGAGCTAAGATATTAGGTATCTTTAGCAGATTTAAGCTTCTAGGAAACTTTGAAGGGAATTGTCGAGGAAGCTTCAAAGGCAGTAAGCTTGAGTTGACTACTGGCCGTTGCTTGTGAAACCTGCTAAGGTAGTTTGAGCAATTAAGGTACGAATTGAGCAGCTCTTAGCAGTTTGAGCGTGAACATGACTATGATTTGATGTTGTGAACTGCTGTTATGTGGCTTACGTGAGTTTACATGCTAGAATTGATTGAGATATGTTTTGATTCACGTATTATACATTGTATGCATTGAGCATTGATATTGATTGGCATCATGCATACATATTGAGCCTGAATTGACTGATTTGATTTGATAACCTGATTGGGTGCCACGTTGTGACTGGCCGACTGTTGAGTCGTGAGCAACCCTTCAAGGGCAAGGGTGAACGTGCTCAAGGCCTATTGGATTTGATCCATACTGATGTGTGCGGCCCATTTAGTATCGGTACTAAATACGGTCACACATACTTCATCACCTTTACCGATGATTACTCTAGGTATGGGTACTTGTACTTGATGAAGTACAAGTCTGAATCCTTTGAAAGGTTCAAGGAATTCAAGGCTGAAGTAGAAAATCAGTTAGGCAAGAGTATTAAGGCGCTTCGATCTGATCGAGGTGGTGAATACTTAAGTACTGAGTTTCAAGACTATCTGAGGGAGAATCGCCACAGCTCAATGGTGTAGCGGAGCGTCGTAATCGGACCTTGTTGGACATGGTTTGATCTATGATGAGCTTCACTGAGCTTCCGACCTCGTTTTGGGGCTATGCGCTCGAAACGGCGGTAATGTTGTTGAACAATTTCCACACCCAGGCAGTGGATAAGACTCCGTATGAGATATGGATGGTCAAACCATCCAAGTACTCATTTATGAGGATTTGGGGATGTCCTGCTTACGTGAAGCAGACAGTGGGAGATAAGCTGGATACGAGATCCATCTTATGCTACTTCATTGGGTATCCAAAGAATTCCATTGGATACTACTTCTACTATCCGAGCGAAACAAAAGTGTTTGTTTCTAGAAATGCCACCTTTATGGAAAGGAATTTCTACTTGATAGAAAGGGCAGAATAGTAGAACTCGAAGAGGTTCGAGATCCAATGGAAGTACCAGGTGAGTCTCCTGCACCTACAGAGCCAATACCAGAAATGGTCGTACCTAGGAGGTCCGAAAGGATTCCTAGGGCTCCTGAGAGATATGGTTTTTTCCTTGAAGATGATCAAGGTGATCAAGTTGTTAGATCTGATCCAAGAACTTTCAAGGAGGCAATTTCCGATGCTGATTCTAATTTGTGGCTTTAAGAAATGCAGTCTGAGTTTGACTCAATGCATGCTAACCAAGTTTAGACTCTGGTTGACCCTCCCGAAGGAATTGTTCCTATTGGGTGCAAATGGGTGTACAAGAGGAAACTTGGGCCTGATGGTAAGGTAATGACCTACAAGGCGCGACTGGTCGCGAAAGGTTACACTCAAAGGCAAGGTGTTGACTATGATGAAACCTTCTCGCCGGTCGCAATGTTCAAGTCAATTAGAATTTTGTTAGCCATAGCCGCATGGTACGACTATGAGATATGGCAAATGGATGTGAAAACTGCGTTCCTCAATGAAAACATTAAGGAAGAGATCTATATGACGCAGCCTGAGGGTTTCACATCTGTTGGAAGCGAGCATAAGGTATGCAAGCTTCAGAGATCGATCTACGGTCTCTGTCAGGCCCCGTGCTAATTACTAACAACTAACACATAATAAGCGCATAAACACGGAAGCTTAAAATCAGGTCTTAAAAATTTTTCGAAATACAATGGGCCTGATCCTCAAATCATACAATCAAAATATTCAATACTCAAATATGAGTTGACTAAAACTCAAATGCAACAAGTAACAACAGTATATCAATCAAATACAAATCCCCAATACATGATAACACGGGGCATCCCCCGGTTCAATACATATCATATATAGACTGGGACTCATGGACGCGGGGATCGACCAACTGAACTTCCACTCGGTCCAGCTTGGTTACCTGAAGTTCCTGCAAATGGGCAACGCAGACCCAACAAGACAAAAGCAGGAAACAAGTACGAGGTCAAGCCTCAGTACGAAGAGCTATCAAAGCAGATAAACATGCAACATGCTATAAATCAATGCTATGAATGCATGAGGCTGTCAAAGGAAATCGGTCAGCTAGGCCAGTGTATCAACCGGTAAATCAAATCAAATCGCCTCTATACCACGGTGTATCAACCGAAAAATCATCGGTCCATGATCATCGAGACCCGTCGGTCGTCACAGCCCAGTGGTAGCCTCTCAAATCTGGCAACACCACTCCGATGATAGCGTTGGACTGGTACACAACATATCTGTTGTCCAGCTCCAACGTGGCTAGGGTCACCAATCAAATCTGTCCAGGCCCAATATGTATGCATGTATGCCAATCAATATCATTTCTCGATGCATACAATTTATGACACATGAAACAGGAACATAATTCAATCAATTCAAGTCAATTCAATATTCCAGATTTCACGTAAATCACATAACAGGCATCTCACGAATTCATAGCCTGAAATATAAACACGTTCATGCGCTAACTGCTAAGGGCGGCTCAATCGTACCTTAAATCCTCAAAATTCTACCTCACAAACACAACAGGGCACGGCAGATCTCACAGCCTGCGAACAGATTCCGCCTAGCCTCAAAATCACAAGGCCGAAGACTTCCAGCAACAAATCTGTGCAAGGTATGAACACTCGAAGCTCAATTCCGCTGAACATACATGTTAATCCTACGGCCAGAAGCTACACGCAAGTTCTACACTTCTACGTAGGCACTAACTACAAGAAAACAAATCTCAAACAACAAGAAAGCTCACCCAACAGCTCACGCTAGGAAGAGTAAGCACGGCGCAACCTACTGCCCGAAACTCAGCAGCTTCGCGCTCTTGTCTCAGCTCAAAACAGCCTCCAAGATTGGTAGGAAAAGAAAGGTCCCTTAAAGAGGTTTCCAACGCTACCAAGAACTCGAAAAACGGAGGTCGGAATCAACGGGAAATGGCGATAGAAAGTGACGGTGAACAGTAGCTAAAATCGAGGGTTTCGAGTTTGAGGATAAGAAATATCAGGTCTGGAATGCTTTAAGTGTAAATCAACACTTATATTTATATCCTCTATTCAATAAGCTACAAAGCAAGTCAAACACCGACAAAAATAGAGTCCTACAACTCAAAATATCGCAAAACAGATCCCTCGAACGATGCCAATGGCCACCAGCTTCGTGCGCGTCAACAATTCTTGCGTACAAGTCAAAACGACGGCGTATAAGCACTACCAGATCCCAGCGCTCAACGCAACGCTCCAAGCCAAAACGACAGCGTTTAACTAGAACAGATCCCAGTGCCAAAACACGCGCAAAACGCAAGACAGAACTCAGCGCTAAAACACGAAACGACGTCGCAGGCTAAACAGATCTTAGCGCTTAACGGAAATAGATCTCACGCTAAAAGCAACAAATCTCAGCGCTCCAATTCAACGCACAAAACGACATCGCTCACCAAACAGATTCCAGCGCTAGGTTGCTCTCGCGCGCAACTCCAAAACGACGGCGCTTCAACCAAAAACACGCTGCGCAGGAAAATAACACAAGCGACCAGATTTCGCAACGCAAAGCAACTAAAGCAGATCTCACGCGAACAAAGCAAGGGACCAGATCTCTCATCCGCTCACTCTAAAATCAAGCGATACTAAGGAATTCAGATTTCTACCATAACTTCCTCAATTCAAATCCAAATCCCAAACGGATTTCACCAAAAATCCTAAAAATTCGAAGTCCGAAATTATGATTACCACTAATCAAAAATCTGAATCCTCACATTCTCCCCAACTTAAGAGATTTCGTCCTCGAAATCAAAGTCAAACACAGGGAAGAAACAATCAAACATGCAAATCTGCACTAACAACACATCATATTCAAAGCAAAACCAGAAAATTACCTCGAAATTCTGCACGCTCAGTGCTCAAACAGATGAGGCCAATCCTGTCTCATCTTTTCCTCAACTTCCCAGGTTGCTTCTTCTCGGCCATGCTTGCTCCATTGGACCATCACCAATGGAATTATCTTGTTCCTCAGCTGTTTCTCCTTCCTATCCAAGATCTGCACCGGATATTCGACATAACTCAAGGCAGAATCCAGCTCAACTTCGTCAGTTTTCAAAACATGGGAAGGATCTGGCTCATATTTTCTCAACATGGACACATGAAACACGTCATGCATCACGGCTAACTCCTCGGGCAGCCTCAACCTATAAGCCAACTGTCCAATCCGCTCGATAATCTCAAAGGGACCAACGAATCTGGGAGCCAATTTGCCTTTAAATCTGAATCTCATCACGCTCTTGAAAGGAGAAATTTTGAGAAACACACGATCGCCAACCTCAAACTCTAGCGGTCGACGTCTTCTATTAGCATAACTCGAGAAACGGTCTTGAGCAGCTTTCATCCTACTCCGAATCAAATCGATCTGATCCTTCATGTGCTGAACAAACTCCGGGGTAGAAAGCTGTCTCTCGCCCACTTCTTCCCAACAAATCAGGGATCTGCACTTTCGACCATACAACGCCTCAAATGGAACCATTCCAATAGTCACCTGGTAGCTGTTATTATACGAAAACTCGACTAAGGATAACGAATCCTGCCAGCCACCACTGAAATCCATCACCACTGCTCGCAACATATCCTCTAAAGTTTGGATAGTCCGCTCAGACTGTCCGTCTGTCTGGGGGTGATAGGCTGTGCTCATCGCCAATCTCGAACCCATTGCTGCTTGCAGACTCTTCCAAAAGCGAGAAGTGAACCTCGGATCTCTGTCAGACACTATTGAAACCGGAACTCCATGCAATCTAACCACATGGTCGATGTACAATTTCGCCATCTTCTTCATCGAACACCTCACATCATAGGGAATGAAATGAGCTGACTTCGAAAGTCTATCAATCACAACCCAAATCGCATCGCATCCCCTACTCGATCGAGGTAGGTGAGTCACGAAATCCATGGCGATGTGCTCCCAATTCCATTGGGGCACCTCTAAACTCTGGAGCAATCCACCAGGTCTCATCCTCTCAGCCTTGACCTGCTGGCAATTCAAACATCTAGCGACAAAAGCAGAAATGTCGCTCTTCATACCTGTCCATCAATAGTGAGACTTCAAGGCATGATACATCTTTCGCTCGCCTGGATGCACACTGTACCGACTACAATGTGCTTCATTCATGAGGGTCTCCTTCAAACCAATCAGGTTCGGAACTACTAATCTCCCTCTGAACCTCAAACATCCATCAGAAGCAACAGAGAAATCATCAGACTGACCTGACTGCACATTAATCCTCAACTCATGGATATAGGGGTCGGTCCTCTGCGCCTCCCTGATGTCCATCACAATATGCGGTTCCACCTGAAGAGAAGAAACAAAGAAATACTGATCACCCGGCTGGAATCGCCAACCAGAAGTACTCAACTCCTCATGAACTTTCGAAATACTCAAGGATGCTAACATATCAGGCTGGGTCTTTCGACTTAGAGCATCTGCTACCAAGTTCACTCGCCCAGGCTGATACTGAATCTCACAATCGAAATCCTTAAGCAATTCCATCCAGCGTCGCTGCCTCATATTCAAATCCGACTGCGTGAAGAGGTCTCTCCCAGTTAAGCACTGCTTCGACCTTGCTCGGATCTACAGAAATCCCTTGTGCTGAAATCACGTGACCCAAAAAGATGATCCTGTCGAGCCAAAACTCGCACTTGCTGAATTTGGCATAGAGCTGCGAGTCTCTCAATCTCTGCAATACAAGTCTCAAGTGCTCCTTGTGCTCTCTCTTGCTCCTCGAGTACACCAAGATGTCATCTATGAAGACGATAACGAATCGATCGATATACTCGCTAAAGACGCGATTCATCAAATCCATAAAGACAGCAGGGGCATTCGTCAACCCAAACGGCATGACAAGAAACTTAAAATGCTCATATCGAGTCCGGAAGGCTGTCTTTGCCACATCAGCGTCTCTAATTCGCAACTGGTGATAACCAGAGCGCAAATCAATCTTCGAGTAAACAACCGATCCCTGCAACTGATCAAACAAGTCATCAATCCTTGGCAAAGGATACTTGTTCTTCACTGTTGCTTTATTCAACTGTCTAAAGTCCACACACATCCTCATAGTGCCATCTTTCTTTTTCACAATAAAATCGGAGCTCCCCAAGGCGACATGCTCGGTCTTATGAAGCCTTTCTCTAAGAGATCACTCAACTATTCCTTCAGCTCTTTCAACTCTGCGGGCGCCAGCAGATAAGGAGCTCTAGAAATCGGGGCGGTACCGGGCACCAACTCAATACTGAAGTCGACCTCGCGTCGAGGAGAGAATCCAGGAATCTCATCTGGAAACACGTCAGGAAACTCGAACGACGGGGATGTCATGCAACTCTAATCGCTGCTCCTGAGAACTATCAAGTGCATAGATCAGGAATCCTGCATTACCTAGCGATAGCAGGCTAAACATATCCATAGCAGACACCAGGGGAATCTTCGACCTCGAATCCGTGCCGTATAAATCCCACCTCTCACCCGTATCAGGGCGAAATCTCACCACACCATGGAAGCAATCGACGGTAGCCTTATAGCTAGATAATACGTCCATTCCCAAAATACAGTCGAAATCTCTAATCCCCAACACAATCAAATTGGTCACCAAAACATGATCATCAAACCTAATCAGGCAATCTACTACTACCTCTCGAGACCACAGATCCACACCAGCAGGAGTAGACACAGAAACAACATCACACAGTGGGGAAGAACTCAACCCACGCTCAAACACAAACATCTCAGATATGAAAGAGTGTGATGCACTAGTGTCAAACAAAACTCTCGCAGGATAATCATAAATAGAGCATGTACCTCTAATCACCATGCCCGGCGTCTCCTCCGCCTGGTCCAACGACAAGGCGTTCGCCTGCGCCTGCTGGGGAATTTGAAACGGGGGTCGGGAAGGTCCTCCAAAACGTGACGGCTCACGAGGTTGAAATCCTGATCGCTGGGACTGTGCAAAAGGCTGCTGTCGTGGAGAAGAACCATTAGCGGAACCCTGCTGCGACTGACCAGTAGACCGCCCTCCAATCGAAGGACACGCTCTAGCGAAATGTCCCGCATAAGATAAGAAGCGCATAATCACGAAAGCTTAAAAATCAGGGCTTAAAATTTTTCGAAATAATATGGGCCTGAACATCATACATTTCAGGGCTTAAAATTTTTCGAAATAATATGGGCCTGAACTTCAAATCATACATTCAAAATAGCAATAATAAAATACTAGTTGATTCAATTCCAACACAACAAGTATATCAATCAAAACAATCCCCAATACAAGATAACACGGGGCATCCCCCGGTTCAATACATATCATATATATAAACTGGGACTCAGGGACGCGGGGATCGACCAACTGAACTTCCACTCGGTCCAGCTTGATTACCTAATGCTCCTGCAAATGGGAAACACAGACCCAAACAAAACAAAAGCAGGAAACAAATACGAGGTCAAGCCTCAGTACGAAGAGCTATCAAAGCAGGTAAACATGCAACATGCTACTAATCAATGCTATGAATGCATGAGGGCTATCAAGAAATCGGATAGCTAGACCAGTCTATCAACTGGTAACTCAAATCAAGCCTCTATACCACACACAGCCAATCAGCCGGTGGAAATCATCGGTCCGTGATCATCGGGGCCCGTCAACCCATCACAGCTCGGTGGTAGACACTCGAATCCGGTAGTCACCACTCCGACGATAGCGTTGGACTTTTCGGACACGACTCAACAGTCGGCCAGTCACAACGTGGCACCCAATCAGGTAATCAAATCAATTTATCAATTCAGGCTCAAGATGTATGCGTGAATGCCATTCAATATCAATGCATAATGCATACAATTCATAATACGTACATACAGAATGAAAAGCTCAATCAATTCATCAAACTGTTCCACGTAATTCACAAAATCGCAATTCATAACATCGAAAGGTAAACATGTCCACGCTCCAACTGCTAAGGGCTGCTCAATTCGTACCTTTCCTCTTCGAATTACCTAACAGATTCCCAACAAAGACACGTCCAGCAACAACTCAAGCTTACTGCCTTTGAAGCTTCCTCGACAATTACCCTTCAAAATTCCTAGAAGCTTAAATCTGCCAAAGATACCTAATACCTTAGCTCAAACCAACAAAAGAAAGCTCACCCAAGGATAGAAACGCACGGCGCAACTTACTGCTCAAATCAGCTGTTTCGCGTTCTCGCTCCAGCTCAACACAGCCTCCCAGATTGGTAGGAAAAGAAAGGTCTTCTCAAGAGGTTTCCAACGCTACCAAGAACTCGAAAAACGGAGGTCGGAATCAACGGTAAATCGCGATAGAAAGTGTCCTGATCGCTGGGACTGTGCAAAAGGCTGCTGCGTGGAGAGAACCATTAGCGGAACCCTGCCTGCGACTGACCACGTAGACCGCCTCCAATCGAAGGACACGCTCTAGCGAAATGTCCCGGCTGACCACATAGATGGCAAAGCCCTCGGACTCCTCGACACTGCGAAGTCTCATGCCTCCCTCCGCACTGACTACAGAATCCACCTCCAGAACCGCTACCAGAACCATTGCCAGAACCAGAGCTCACGGAACCAGAAGAACTCGAATGGCCCTTCTTCTTAAATTGCTTCCCTCGAGGTCTGAACTGCTGGAGACTCGACTGCTGTGACCCCTGAGGAGACTGATACGACTGCGACACCGCCTGGGCTGGCTGAGAAGCACACGCGGTCGTCTGATGCACTGGAGCCTCGGGATCCATCAAACTCTCCTCAATATCAACCGCATTGTTCACAGCTTCCATAAAGGTCGCCGGGGACCCAGACAGCACCATCCGGTAAAGGTCAGGTCTCAAGACCTTCAAGAACTTGTTCCTCTTCGTTCGTTCTTGGTTCGCCACAGCTGGCATGTACACTAGAAGCGCAGAAAACCGCCTCGCATACTTGGCCACACGCATATCACCCTGCTTCAAATTATCAAACTCACGCTCACGGCTAGCGAAATAGGACTCTGGAGTGTATTCGCGTCGAAAAGCCTCACAGAAAGCATCCCAAGTGAGCACCGTACCACTATCTCGAAGCATCCTAGAAGTACTCCTCCACCAGCGCTGCGCATCATCTCGCAGCTGCAGCACTGCCAACTTCAGTCTCTTTTCCGGAGCGTACTCCAAGGTATCAAATAACTCCTCCATCTAAACAAGCCACGCCTCAGCCCTAGCACCACCCTCAGTACCGGCCAACGTCGGTGGGTTCGTCCGCTGAAATCGGGCTAAGACTAACTCCATTCCACCTATCTGCCTAGTGACGTCCTCAACCTGAGCGTCATCATCACTACCTGCTCTAGATTCCTCCACGAAACGTCTAGTCCTCCTACCTCCTCCTCGTCTCGGCGGCATCTAAACAAGCCTAGAGGTAAGATCTCACAGCAGATAGAATAACAAGATAGATAATAGATCACATAAGTCACAGAGGCAATCAAAATCAAATCAAAACTCTGTGCCTAGACTCGCGTGTGATCAAAAGAAATCGAGCTTATCCCAGTTTAAGCTCTGATACCAAAAATGTCAGGCCCCGTGCTAATTACCAACAATTAACACAAAATAAGCGCATAATTACGGAAGCTTAAAATCAGGGCTTAAAAAATTTTTGAAATACAAAGGCCTGAACTTCAAATCATACATTCAAAGTATTCAATACTCAAAATATGAGTTAACTCAAACTCATACAGCAAGTAACCACATAATTCAACTCAAAATATAGATCCCCAAATACAATAAAACACGGGGCATCCCCCGGTTCAATACATATCATAAATAACT
>KV009409.1:4166-36189 GCA_001598015.1 Dorcoceras hygrometricum | reverse complement strand
AATTCAAATGGCGAAAGCGACAAGAAGCCTGCAAAAGAAAAGGACACAAGTACTGTTCTCCTGTTGGTACTTTACAGAGAAGCGTTGCACTAAAATGGAAAGAAGACAAGATAGCCATATGAAGCGCTGAACAGTTTTGGAAGCTATCCAACGGGAAGAAATTCAACAGAGGCTATATATATTCGAGGAGCGCCATTGAAGAAGAGAGACAAGTGAGCAGTTCGTCCAGTTGAGAGACGACGTTGGTGAAACTACAATACTGTGGCAGAAATACATTGAATATACAGTGCACCAACAGAAGGGAAAATGAATCTGAAGTGAAGCTGTCAATTACCATTCGAGAGAGAGCGTTATTGCAGATTGACAGTGGAGCTAGAATTAGCTTGTTAGAGCATTTCCCTAGTGTGTGAGAAAAACAGAGAGTTGAGAGTTTCATTGTATCAATCTCACACACCGAGATTCATTCACAAATAGATGTGAATGAATCTCGAAATCTTTTCACAGTTTCCGTCCAAGCACGATGACGAAAAACTCTTGTGTATTTAGTCAGTCACACAGTTGAGGATGGTGTGCAATTTGTGGAGTCTAGGAGTTCTCACAGCTGCTTGCTGTGGGACTGGGTCTGTACACGCAGTTGTAAGATCAAATCTTCTAGTGGAGCCTTCCGAGGTGGAAGAAGGGGAGATGTAGGATGTTGATATCCGAACTTCCATAAACAAATCATTGTGTATTGTATTCTGTTATTCATTCAGCACCTGCATATTTAATTTAGCATAACAGCATGCACTTATATTCTCGCATCGCATACAGTTAGCACACAAGCACATTGGATAGTCTTAAACAGATTTATGTTACACATAAATCTGTTTGAGTTTGTTTTAAAATATAGGATTCAGTTCTGGTATTTTCCGCATGATTTTTAAATCATACCAGATCTGTCTCCGGTGCTCTTCTCGTGTTGTTTTTAGATGTTCAAGAACAAGAGGTATTGCACCTCAAGTGTTGTAGCAGCGCGCAAACTTTTTAAAGTCTTTTAAAAAGCGCGGCTGCTGATCCTATTTGCTTAGTGATCCTATTTCCGGGACCATCACGCAGTGTCATGCGCTTTGGACACAAGGGAAAGTTAGCCCCTCGTTATGTCGGACCGTATGAGATTGTCAAGAGGATTGGCTCTTTGGCGTATCGGTTGTTGTTGCCGCCTGAGTTATCTTCGCTCCATGATGTCTTTCATGTTTCCATGTTGAGGAAGTATGAGCCAGATCCGTCTCATGTGCTTAGGACTGACGAGGTGAAGCTATATCGGTCGCTGAGTTATCAGGAATATCCTTTGCAAATCCTTGGTAGAAAAGAGAAACAGCTAAGAAATAAGACCATTCCGTTGGTGATGGTGCAGTGGAGAGCAAACATGGAAGGGAAGAGGCTACTTGGGAGCTGGAAGAAAAGATGCAGCGCGAGTGGCCGCATCTGTTTGAGTAGCTGTTGAACTAAATTCTAGTAGTTTGTAGCTTTTGGTTGTATTTCTTCCCTAGTTGTTGTTAATTGTTTGCTCAGTAATCTTGAACTCTTGGCTTGTGTTAGGCAGAGTTCTGTTGTGTATCCTGTTGTTTAGTTGTATTTCCAGATTGTTGTTTGATTTCGGGGACGAAATCCTTTTTAGTGGGGGAGAAATGTGAGACCTGGAATTGTATAAGATTAATTTGGTTGGAATTAATCGGTTCTTTAGAGATTTCTGGTGGTTCAGATCTCTATTTGGAAGTTTGGTTTGCATTTTCGGGTCTGAAATAGCATTTGGAACAATTTTGATAGTTTTCGTATTTTTGAGATTTTTGGGTGAAAGCTGGTTGTATAGTGAAAACCAGTCGCAACGTGTTTTGGTAACACATGATTATAAAACGCCGTCGTTTGGAGAGATCTGGTAGCGCTTGTAATATCAGCCGTTGCCTTAGCGTGAATTTGTATCGGGTTGGATACGGTGTCGTTTGAATAAGTTGGAGCAACGTCGTTTTGGTGTAGCGCCAGTGAGAGATCTGATCGCGTGTACCTGCTGGTTGTTCAGCCGATAGCAGATGTCAATGCGGGTCAACATCCCTGTAGCGCGAGGAGAAAACGTCGTCGTTTGGCTAGCGCTAAGGAACCAGTCGATGCACATATTCGATTTCCAGACGTCAAGGCTGGTCAACTCTTATGTAGCTTGCAGTTGGTTTTGAGAAAGTGTTAGCGACCGGATTTGATGACGTCAACTGTGCGACGCCTTTTTGATTAGTTGCAACGTTGCATTTTATATGTTGCGGCTGGTACCAGCTCTTGGAGGAATTCCCGCGATGATTAAACCAGTCGTCTGGTTGTCCAGCTTTTGGTTGAGAACCAGTCGTAGGTAGTGTTCTACGACGTCGTTTTGTGTGTTTGGGATTATGCTTGTGGGGTTCGACCAGCCGATGGTTTGTTGGTGCCTGCTGGTTATGTCGGTGGACTTTTAATCAGATTTCAGCAGCTGCGGGATTTATATTTATAGGAAGACTTGGTCTTCGCGCTTCTGCTTCCAGCTGCAACGAGAATCCAGCGCAACGACTGGAATTCAAAATTCAACCAATCGCAAGCTACAGTAGTGTTGACCCGCATTGACTTTGCTACAGTAACCTGCTGCTGAACGATTTCATCAAATCGCTTCGTCTGGTTCCCACACTTAGCGAAATTCAACGATACCAAGTTCCTTAATCACCCAACACTTCCAGAAGAAATCCGAGCTCATAATCAAGCTTTATCAAAATCGATTATTTACAAATTTCTTCTTAATTATTTCGGGCATTGCAGTTGGGATGGCCCCTTTTGAAGCGTTGTATGGTCGTAAGTGTAGATCACCGATCTGCTGGGAAGAGATTGGTGAGAAGCAGTTGTCTACTCCTGAGTTTGTGCAGCGCATGAAAGATCAGATTGAGTTGATTCGGAGTAGGATGAAAGCTGCTCAAGATCGACATGCTAGCCATGCTAATAAGAGACGCCGACCTATAGAGTTCGAAGTTGGTGATAGAGTGTTTCTCAAAGTTTCTCCTTTCAAGAGTGTGATGAGATTTCGATTGAAGGGTAAATTAGCTCCTTGATTTGTTGGTCCCTTCGAGATTTTTGAGAGGATCGGACAGTTGGCTTATATATTGAGACTGCCTGCTGAGTTGGCAGCGATAGCGATGCATGATGTGTTTCATGTGTCAATGTTGAGGAAATATGAGCCAGATCCGTTCCATGTGTTGAGGACTGATGAAGTAGAGCTGGATTCTACCTTGAGCTACGTTGAATATCCAGTGCAGATTCTGGATAGGAAGGAGAAGCAGTTGAGGAATAAGGTGATTCCATTGCTGATGGTCCAGTGGAGCAAGCATGGTCGTGAGGAAGCTACATGGGAAGTTGAAGAGAAGATGAGACAAGAGTGGCCTCATCTATTTGAGCTTTGACAGTGGAGTTGTGCTGGTAAGTTCTAGTGTTTTGGTTTATTTTCTACCCTGTGTTTGCCTTTGATTTCGAGGACGAAATCTCTTAAGATGGGGAGAATGTGAGGACTAGAATTTTCTAAGTACGATCTATAGCTAATAAGATTTGGTTTAGAATTAGCTAATTGAGTTTCTGAGTATCGGGTTTCCAGATTTGAGGATTTGGTGATTTTTCAGAATTTCAGTTTGAGCGGGATCTGGATGTTCAGTTGTGTCCTGGTGTGTTTGCGTGAGTTGTCGCAAGCAGGGAGCGAAACACTGTCGTTTTGGGTGTTAGGCAGATATGGCGTTGCGAGAGGTAATGCGACATCGTATCGTGCGTTCAGACTTGACGCTTACTGAGTGGAATCTGTTCAGCAGGGCGCGATCAGATGTCAACATTGGTCAACGCTACTATGTAGACTAGTGCATTTGATGATACAGATGTGATCAAGAACTGAGGAGCGTTGGCGGGATCTGTTGAGAGAGCGGACTCCGATGCTACGTCGTTATGATAAGTAAGAGCGACGTCATTTTGGTATTGTTAGAGAACCAGATCCGAGATGCTTCTGCCTTAGAATGAAAGCTGATCAGTACCAAGATCTGAGTTGGGGAGAGATATGAATTAGTCGATGATGACTTCTGATGTAGTTCAGACCTGGGGATTTAAATGTAAGTGTCGATCAACACTTAGAATATTTTCGAACCTTATATTCCTTATCTTCATCCCCGATAACCTTGATAGTTACTGTTCACCCGAACCCTATTTCCATGGATTGCCATCGTTTCTCGTCGCCGTTTGGAGCAAGATTGGTAGCACTGAGCTCGTCTTCTCTAAGGCTTTCGATTGATACCAGTTTGGAGGCTGGAGTCGCCGGATTTGAGGAGCATGAAGTTGTTGCAGTGTTCGTAGGTCTTCGCGATTGTGGACCAGTAGTTCTTCTGTTCTTTAGCAGCTTTGGGTAAGTGATTCTTTACCGATTTAAACTTCTTATGAGATTTGAGAAATGCTCTGTATCAGTTAGGTAGCTGAGTTATGCTACTGGGCTTTAGGAATTAAGCTGTTTGAGTTCAGATTTGATTTGATATTGAGATATCTTGACAGATTCGAGCTTATAGTGGCTTCTGCTGAGTTCGCTGTGAATCTGCTGGGACAGTAGACTTGAGTTGGTTGCTGCTCCCTGTTGTTGTAAGATCTGTTGAGGTATAAGCTGATTTGAGGTACGAATTGAGCTAGATTAAGCAGCTTTGTTATTAGCTTTGGGATATTTCTTTCGTGTATTAGCTGCTGTGATTTGTATTGATTGTGTAATGATTTGTGCTCTTATCTGTGTTATGTGCGTGTGATGATATGCATTGATTTTAAGCATGAGTTTGCTGTGCATTGACGCATACATATTGAGCCTGATTCCTTTGAAAGATGAATTCCCTCTTTGCATGTTGTGATCGGCCGGCTGAGTCGTCGTGCCTGAAAGGTCCAACGCTATTTTGATGTGGTGGCCAACTGAGTCGTTGTGCCTGAATACCACATTGCCTTGTGATGGTCGACTGAGTCGTCATACCTGAAGATCACAAGATGATGATGATTGATGAGATCTGCACAGCTGAGTCGTTGTGATATTTGCCTACCGATAATTCTTGGTAGCCCTTTCATGCATTGCACGATAGATAAATTGCATTGTCTGATATGATGATTTTATTGTGCTCTTCGTACTGAGGTTTGACCTCGTTTATTTTTCCTTTGTTGGGCTTCGTTGGTCTGTGTGGGCCATTGCAGGTTCTTCAGGTAACCAGGCTGGACAGATTTGAGCTTCAGCTGGTCGATCCCCTTTCTGATTTGAGTCCCAGTGTATTGATATTTATATTGAGCCAGGGGATGTCCTGTGACTCTATTTTATGTTGGGGATCGTGTGTTGTTGTTGGTTGAATTTTGAGTTAAACTCTTATTTTAAGTATGATGTATTTTGAATGATATTGGATCAGGCCCAATTATTGAAAATTTTTAGCCCATATTTTTATGATGCTTCCGCATATTTGAGACTAATTGTTGTATTAGCGCACGTGGCCTGACAGCCTCTGATTCAAATATGATACTCTCAAACCTGAAATTCTGAATCCGATAACTTAAATAACCCGAATACTCATATCAGTTAAAACCTTCAACCCGATAAATGAGATCTGATACCCAAATCTGAAATACTCTGAAATGCTTGTCTCAATAACATGACGTCCAGATCTGAGATATTTCCTTCTCTTCAGTGCGAATACATAGGATCCAGATCTGATTCTTATGTTCAGTTCTTAGTCTTGTTTTTGTTATCACCAAAACTTATAAATTTTATCTTAACAATTTCCCCCTTTTTGGTGATGACAAAACTTAGCAGCTACGACTTAGAACGAAAAGCAAGATAATCTCGAATTTGTGCTATGTAATTATGATCAAAACTATGCTAAGTACAAAAGATTTGTACAAAGAACTGAAAAACTGTTAAAATGCAACTGTCCAGATCTATCCAATAATCAGTTCCCTCCAATCCAATATCTCCAGTCTCTTTGCGAACCACCACTTCGCGAACTACCACTTCCTCTTTTTCTTGGAGGTTCACTTCTGCTACCACTACCACCACTAGGTCTGCTCTTGTCGTTCGGAGGCAGCTGCGGACCTCGGCTGCTACCACTTTCCCCCTTTTTGTCATCACTGCCTCTGTTGATATAGGCTATGTTTTCAGCAAGGTGCTCTCGAAGGGTACTATAATGTTCCTGAGACTCCTCACGGAACGCAAGCATAGCCGCTTTCTGGTCTTGCACCTCCTTTGGAATGTCAGCCAAATCTGTCGTTAAAATGACATATTGAGCCCGAACTGCTTTCTTAGACTCAAGCAGTTCAAGCGATAAGGCGGTTTTTGAATCTGTACTTCCTGTCGGACATTTTTAATAAGACCTCGAAGGACTTGGTCTTGCTGAGTACGAGCTTCTGCAAGGGCTTTCTCAAGATTATCGATCATTGATAAGAGTTGGTTCTTGAGATCGCCAATGCTGTTGTTAGTCCGCAACTGATTAATGGAAAACTGAGTAACAGAAGCCCTAAGCTGTGAAATCTGGCGCAGGAATAGCAGTAGAAGGCATAAGATCTGGTCATCAGCTGTCTCGTCACCCAAAGGAATGTCATCAGTAGTGAAGAGCATACGAGAATCAGCAGAAGTACTCGTACTTGGAGAATTCAAACATGTATATGGATTACGCCGAGAAAAGCTATCAGATTCTATAGGATCTGGATTTTGAACTGTGTCTATATGTACAATTGGATCTGCTGTAACTGAATCTAGATGGCACTGAGAGAAACTATCAGATCTCGGAGAAGGGGAGCGGTAAATGGTCGAACCACCAGAACTGGAAGAGATAGTCTGTACCGCTGGCTGTACAACATAATTAATAAAGAAATCAACAAAACTGTCTGTATCTACACCATGCTGAAATACACCACGAAATACGGACGGGACCTCCTCTATATCTACAACGGGACCGATTATGTCTCTACAACTATTGACTGTACCAACGGGTTGCAAAAAAAACTGTACGACCGCCTCACAAACTTCAGTCCAATGGTCGCGAACAAGCCGTGAAAAAGGTGATATGGAGTCCAGGTCTTGGATTTTTTCAATAAAAGCGCATAGTGGGGCAAGATCATCAATGTAAGGCCTTTGAGGCAACATTTCCCAATTTTTAGAATCAACTGACCTGGAAATGGGTCTCCAATAGTCTACCCCTTCTGCGATGAGCCAAGATCCATCAACCAAGATCATTGCTCTAATCCAGCATGTCGATTTGAATTTCGTATTAGATCTGGGAATGAAAACCCCAGGCTGGACATTGGGTCCTTCGAACAGATGTGAACTATATGGCCGTGTCCACTCCAGCTTGTGCTCTTTCACCTGCCTCAGCAAAATTTTCAGCACAAAATGATGAGCGGCAGTCAGCAAATCCAAGACTTTAAGATCGATGGCTGTTGTGGGCGTGCCCGGTACAAAATTATGGCGTCTGGCCTCTAAGAATTTTCGAAGTAGCATTTCTCTATACTAAGCAATTATGTACACCCGGCTCTGAAGAGCTATGTGAACCGAATCTATCTCAGCCCAAGTCAGAACTAGCTTTTCCTTTGCAGCAATATCTTTAACTGAATCTAACACAGCTAATCTGCGAAGACTAAAAGGATTAAAGAAATTAACAACGTCCTCTATCACCTGCTCTCTCAACTGTACAAGAAAGTCGATATCTGTGAGACCCGAAAAGTTAAGAAAGATTAATTGAGTTAATTAATCGGATTTTATGAGCGAGCAGATCTGGATGAGCTAGCGTTGAGTTGGTATGCTTGGCGAAGCTATCGGGTTTGTATAAGTCCTAGAATCAGCCTTGGATCAATTCAGATTTTCAGCGGGATCTGATCAGATGCGAGTATTGGCCATCACTGAGTGGTCGCGTTCAGTAGTGGTGATCGAATCTATTGTCATTAGGCCAGTATGAGTTTGCTAGCGTGTTTCTGTAGCGAGTAGCTAAACTACGTTGTTTGGATTAGTTGGAACGACAGCGTTTTGGGTTAGCGAGCGAGATTCAGATTTGAGGCGTTGGTCTTCAGATTTCGATAGGATCTGAGTGTTGTGATGCTGGTTAGCATTTCAGATTTGAGTAGCGGGTGACGTGTCTAGATACAACAGTAGACTTTGTGCGACGTCGTTTCGATGAGTCGAGACCTGGCTTGGCATAGAGACAGATCTGTGGTGAGATTCAGATCCGAGTGGGAAATCAGTTTTGAGACTTAAGTTGTCGGTAGGTTCTGTTCTTCAGATTTGAGAAGATCTGACTTTTATATACAGAACCTTGCCTTCGTTCTTGATTATTCAGCCCCGACACTTAGTAATATTTCCCGTGAGCAAACTCTGTCGCGATACCCTAGCTACTGTTCACCGAACCTTATCTTCTCCGATTGCTGACGGTAGATAGATCCGATTGAAGTAAGAGTGGTAGCGCTGGACTCCTCTTGCTAAGACGCTTCATTTGGTGCTGCTTTTGGAAGCTTGCGTGAAGCTGGAGAGGTGTGCGAAGACATCTCCCTTCTCTAGTCTGTTAGCATAAGCATCGGATTTTGCCTGCAGATCAGGTAGCTCGTTGGGTAAGTGTTAAGATCCTACCTTGTGCTTTGTTTAGAGCCTTCTATCGTGTTAGAAGGGTAGGACAGATTTGGTTGAGCTTGTAGCTCCCAATTCGTGAGTTTCTGTGCTACTGTCTCTGAGCTAGTATCTGTATTTGGCTTAGCAGGTGTGAGATCTATGTTGCTCGGGGCTGCTTTGTTGTAATTATAGCTCAGAAGACTTGAGGTACGGATGTGAGCTTGTTTTACAGCTTTGGATTGAGCATGGGTGATTATGCTTGCTGTTGTGTATGCTTTACATTGTTGTATATGTTTCTGTGTTGGACATTGCATATGTTGCATACACGCATTTATCATATTGAGCTCAGGTCTGTTGGAGCCGTGCCTTTTGTGCTTTGTTTTATTGATCTGTGCGTACCAGGATGCTGCTAGAGGCTGAGCGGGTAACTCCTGTACCTCATCTCCCTGCTGGGACCTGTTAGCCACTATGAACGGAGTGGGTAACTCCCACACCTCATGAGTTGGGCAACAGCAGGTTGAGATGTGTTTTGCATCTGGTGCCATGTGTTGAGACGAGTGGGTAGCTCCCATATACTCACACATCCCGTGACCACTGTTGCTCAGTTGATTCGTATCTGTTCTTGATTGCCATTTTATCGATATTGAGCTCAGGTCTGTTGGAGCCGTGCCTTTTGTGCTTTGTTTTATTGATCTGTGCGTACCAGGATGCTGCTAGAGGCTGAGCGGGTAACTCCTGTACCTCATCTCCCTGCTGGGACCTGTTAGCCACTATGAACGGAGTGGGTAACTCCCACACCTCATGAGTTGGGCAACAGCAGGTTGAGATGTGTTTTGCATCTGGTGCCATGTGTTGAGACGAGTGGGTAGCTCCCATATACTCACACATCCCGTGACCACTGTTGCTCAGTTGATTCGTATCTGTTCTTGATTAGCTTTGAGATTCTGGCTCCCTGCCATTGGTTGTAGCCATCCGCCTGTACTCAGCTGTTCATGCATAGCATTTGCATATTATCTGTTGCTTTCCATTAGCTATTTTATATTGCTCTCTGTACTAGGGTTTGACCCCATGTCCCTATGGGGCTTGGTTTTGTTTGCCTATGTATGTGTTTTCAGGTTACCATGGTTACTCAGCTGGTCGTGGAGTTAACCCAGTTGGAGGTGCCCCAGGAGGTGGTTAGAGTGTCCTAGTTAGCGTATAGCATATATATATAAGCACTGTTAGCCGAGGAGTGCCCTGTGCTTTATTGTATTCCAGTAGTATTCTGTAGTGCTTGTATCTGTTGAATGTTGTACTGAGTGCTTGAGTATTGCTGTATTTTAAATTATGTAATCTTTCAGTCAGGCCAAAAAGCGAAAATTTTAACCACAATTTTATTGCTTCCGCTAAAGTTTGCGTGGTTTAACTCTGTGTTTGTGCACGAGGCCTGACAATATCGGCACAAATCAATGAAAATATTTCACGGGCCGGATGCCCTTGTATTGTGTCTACCACAAGAGGCTCCTTCCCCTTGTCATCGGCAGCAAATGGAAGACTGGCCTTGTACAGATCCACCTCCAGAATATCAATCCCTTGGCCAAACTTTATCTTTGTTGGCTCGGCAGCTGTAACCGAGGGCATCATCATATCATCAGGAATTTTCTTCAAAAGGTCCTCAAGAGACATTAGCTCTTCATCAGACGTTGATGGTTTTTCAGTAAGCTCCAGAGCCTTGCTCAAGGGCTCTGTGTCCCCAGAGTCAGTCATCGTTGCAACACTCTTCGCTAGGCTTAAATCCTCAGTAGCCACTGGTTCAATCTCCTTGTCCTTCTCAGCTGCTGCAGACTAAATTATCTTACTTGGTTGCTTAGACCCATACATGTCGTCATCCTCCCCAGATCTCAAAGGCTCTTTAAGAAACTGTTTCGGTGCAGTAAAAGATGTCATTTTCCTAGCAATTTCATTTTTAGCTCCATCATAATTATCATCCTCATCATTGACAGCAATTGAGCGCTCATATCCCTCAATATCTATCTCAGCAGATCTCGTTATCCCTGGTTCCACGAAATCTGTTTCCATCTGCACTGTCTCTATAATCACTTGAACAATAATCTGATAAACGTTATCAACATCATCTCCCACATCTGGTTCTTTCTCACCATCAGATCCTGTTGGCAACACCAATTTTCTTTTTGGTGCGCGGCGTCGTTGAGCTTTAGGAGTTGAGACTGGAATAGTAGATAAAGGTTCCACATCTTGAACCACGGGAACCATTGCCAAGACCTTTTCTGTGGGAGCAGCTCTCCCAGATGTAGTCCTCCTCCACTTAGCAACAGGCTCACCAACAGCAGGAGATGGTCTCCTCTTTGATGCAGCCTTCTTCACAACTGGCTCATATCCCGCTGGCTCATCCACATCAACTGTGATATTTTGTTTTTGGCAACATACGTGCCCACAGTCTTTGCGATAAGAATTTTCAGAGGTGGGAAATCCTTCGATTCCCCCAACTCCAGATCCGGTGCACCCTTCAACAGAATGCAAATCTACACCGCATATCCTCTGGCTTGCTTCATCGTGGGAGTCACAATATCCTTGAAAATGGTAAACAACAACCTGCCCCAGTTAACCTTGACTCCACCATGAATGGCAGACATCATCAGGAATCTCTCTTGGGTGACGGCATCGAAGGAACCGGCCTTCACAGTCACTGTTTTAGCCAAAATATCATTCAGCAGACGGTACTCAAACTTCATTTCCTGATTTTTGCAAGAGGTGATCAGCTGTTCACCATCACAAGAAAATGCAATCCTCGCATCAAACACCAAGTATTTTGGGACATCACTCATATCAGTCAATCCCTCCGTCGGAAGCTCAAAAGTTCCAGCAAACACTTCCTCAGGAACCTCAACGGATTTTCCCTGAACTGTACTAACCACTTTGTCATCCTGCACAGAAGCATTCTGAAAGAACTCCACCAACGCAGCTTCATAAATCGTTGAAGAACATCCTAAGAATCCTTTGAGTCTAGAAGACTCTAGAGCCTTAAATACCTTAACCATGCCTTCGTTTTCCATCCCGAAAATAGAGTCGAAGTAGAACTGTTGAGCAAAGCGGAGGCCATTGTTGATAGATAGATTGAACTGAGAAAATCGCCAAAGGTAATCTGCAAATTAGAAAGAACTGGAAGCAAGAGATTTCGATAGTAATGTTTCGCAAGGTAAAGGGTTAGGGGTAAACGAAACGATTTATATAAGGAAGATAATATGAAACGACACGCGTTTACTGTTTTGATGTGACATTCGCATGATGACAACACACGTGTCAATCATCCGATGGCGCGATCAGATTTGGAAAAGATTTTTGAAATCATTTTGGAAAAGATTTTTGAAATCATTTTGGAAAATATTTTCGAAATCATTTTGAGTTTTTAACCGTAAAAAGTAAAAAGTGAAAAAAGAGCGCCATTTTATCATTACGTCACAACCTTAGATCCGAAACCAATTGATATACCAGCTGAGGTACAACCAGGTCTGTCCAATTATAAGAATCAGCTGTATATACGCGAAATATGAGTGGATTCATGTCAGGCCTCGTGCTCACAACAGAGTTAAAACACGCAAACACAAGCGGAAGCTACTAAAAAGCGGGTAAAATAATTTTTTTTGCTTTTGGCCTGACGGTTTAAAACGATATAACTAAAAATATTACGATACTCAAAGTAATCCCAGTTTAACAACAAACCAACAAAACAAAGGCTACAAGCCCACAACAACCAATACAACATAACATGTATCAGACACCTGGTAACAACCACAACCGAATATAACAGACTACAACAAAAGCACAGGGCATCCCCTGGCTAAAAATACTGATACATATAAATATGCTATAAGCTACTGGGATACTCTAACCACCTTCTGGGGCACCTCTAGCTGGGTCAGCACCACGACCAGCTGAATAACCTGGGAAACCTGAACAACAAAACAGGCAAGGAAAACAACCAAGCCCCAGAGGGACATGGGGTCAAACCCCAGTATGGAGAGCAACTATAAAACAGCAGTAAACAGCAAGAATAAAATGCAGATGCTATGCATGAGACCAGGAACAACAACCGGAGGCTACAACCAAGAAAAGGGAGCCAAAGAACTCAATGCACAGCTCAACGGAATCTGCAACAACAGTGGCCACGGGGTGTGTTCAAAGTGTGGTAATGAGCCACTCGCCTTGACACTACACCCGAATACCAGATGCATCAAACAACTAAACTTTTCGTTGCCTCGCCCATGAACTGTGGTAGTTAACCACTCGGCGCATGGTGGCTAACAAACCCAGTAGGGAGATGAGAGTGTGGTATTGCCGCTCGTCCTCGCATCCTGGTAAGAAAACATAGCAACAACAACGAAACAATGGCTGCAAAAGCTGAAATGAGATAATATGTCGATGCGTGTATGAACTCAACTAAACAGCAAGCATATAACATATGCACAACAACACATACACACGGCTGCACAAAACAGCAATTACACCAGGCAATTATCCACAGCATAACTCTCGGCCATCACCACAAACAGGACAGAAAAATTCAGCAACCAGACATTTTATCCAAGCCATAAACACGCTGATTTCACAAGCTCAACCCGTACCTTCCAATCTAATTTTACCAATATATTTCTCAAAGGAGTGTAGCAAGTCACGGCCTGCACAATTCTGCCTTCCAACAACACAGCCACAACAGCCGAAGCCTGCTAAGTACACGCATAACAGATTTCAGGAAAATGCTACTACAAACTCACGGCCAACACACAACAAAATTCACGGCCAACTACAAAAGATCACGGCTGGAATCTATACACTTAAAACCAGCTCTCAATTCTAACCCATACAACTTAACATGAATCTCAATACAAGGCTAGGAACAAGATTTCAACAACTAAAACTAACGGCTACCTGAACAGCGAAATACACGCACAAAAATAGCAACTTTGTGCTTTTGCTCTAGCCAACGACAGCCTCCAAAATTGGTATGATATGAAAGAGATTGTCGAGAGGAGTCCAACGCTACCTCAAACGTGACAAACGGTGGTCGGAAACGACGGGAATTCGCCGGAGAAGCTCACGGTGAACAGTGACCCGAGGGTTAGAAGCGAAGAACGAAGTTGAGAGAAAATTTGTTAAGTATGGCATCGGTATCTCAAATCGAAGACCAAGTCTTCCTATAAACACACACATGAAAGCTGGTTAAAAAGTCCACCGACAAAACCAGACGATGCACTACTAAAATCCCAACCAGCAGTCACAAAACAAACCAACGGCTGGTCGCTGCTTACGACTGGTCCTCAAACCCAAAAGCTGATGTCTTACACAAGCAGCAGCTGGTCGCTAACCCAACGCCTGACACCAAGACTGGTCAGCTCTATTACAACAGCACTGAATCTTTCATCGAACTCAGCCATGGTCTCTCCATATCGCATCTTTATTGACTCATACTTCTGCTGGGCCACAGTCAATTTTTTCTCCTTCGTTTCGTCATTGCCTTCGCAGATTTGAGTCAGTTTCTCCCATATTTATTTGGCAGTAGTGCAGGTTTTGATTTTGCTGAACATGTTCTTATCCAGCGTCTTGTATAAATATCCTTCGCCACATTGTCAAGATTTGCCTTCTTCTTGTCATCAGTTGTATATTCATGTCGGTTCTTTTCCACCACTGAGGTGCTCCTTCAGTTATCGCTATAGCTGTATTGGCTTTCATGATCTTCATGGGTCCATCAGTGATAACGAACCACATGCATCGTCTTGCGCGGCCAAGTGAGCTTGCATCCTAATCTTCCAGTCATCATACTCCTCTTTGGAAAACATATAAATCTTGTTGTGAGAGGTAGACATGTTTCAAATATATAAGCAGATAGATAAAACTGTTCAATGACTGAGAGGCACATGCTCTGATACCATTGATAAGATCAATTAGGATCGAAAATAGGCCTAGGAGTTCAGAAGCGGGGGTTGAATGAACTCCTATGGATTTTAATTTTTCGAAACCTTAAAAAAGATTTTACAAGCCTTCGCTAAACTCAGATCTGAGTTACCAGATTTGAAGCTCTCAGTTTAAAGATGTTCGCTCGATTAACAATAAATTGTGCGGAAACAAACCGATTGAGCAGTGAACAGTTAATAGAAATAAATGCGATGCAAATAAAGTAAAATGCAGGGATCAAGAGTTTGTTTATGGAAGTTCGGATATAAAATCCTACGTTTCCCCTTCTTCCTTTGCAGGAAGGTTCCACTAGAAGACTTTGATGAATACAGACACTGTAGACATCCAATCACTGAGCCTCGCTCCAAGTGAACTCCTAGCCACCACAACCAAGCAGATACGCTGCTGTTTACAATCAAATAGATTTTCGAACTTCTTCAAGAAGCACGTTCGTTACAGACTCAATATGAGTAATACAATGAACAATGTTTTGAGTATTGTAGTTATCTCGAAGATAAATCTTATAATAACAAAGGATGTTCTTCGAGATTAAACACTGGGACTTAGAATATTTTTGAGCACTTGAAAATTCCCAGAAATTTGAGAGCGTGGGAGTATGCGAGATAAATTGACCGAGAGCTTAAAAATACAAGGAGAGCTTCTTCATTTGAAATCTTCAGCTATTTATACTATTCAATCTCAACGGTCAGTAGATACAAATCCCTTTGTATATCTTCATCGGCGCTTGTCAGGGCTTAATTGACTCATTTACCAAACTGGGTAAACAGCGTATCAATCACTCTGCATAATGTGCGACTTACTAAAAATAGTTCTGATCTGTTTCCTTAATTCAAGTTGTTACCGTTGATTCCTCTCAAATAATCAACAGATAGCATCTGGCGAGATCTGAAGCTCACATCTTGTTGTAGTACTAAAGTCTGAAAGGTGTTTTCAAATAAACTTATCTCTCGTTTCAATAACTTCAGATCTGCGAAATTTTCCCTTTGATTTCTATTCAAATCCGAACGAATCTTTCTACTTTACATGACTTCCTCCTTTGTAGAACCGTGAATCTGCCAGATCTGAATTTTCAATAATAACTGAATATCTGAAGTGTAGCCTCTGTACTCATACTCAAAATAACATCTGAATAACCCTGAATTGAATCTATTCATTTATGAGTCTGTTCTCATCAGATATGTTCCAATCTGAGATATACTTTCTGAAAAATCGGATCTGTTGCTATAGCCTCTGATTCAAATCTGATACTCACAACCTGAAATTCTGAATCCGATAACTGCAACAACCCGAATACTCATTTTCGTTAAAACCTTCAACCCGATAACTGAGATCTGATACCCAAATCTGAAATACTCTGAAATTCTTGTCTCAATAACATGACATCCAGATCTGAGATATTTCCTTCTCTTCAGTTCGAATACTTAGGGTCCAGATCTGATTCTTATGTTCAGTTCTTAGTCTTGTTTTTGTTATCACCAAAACTTATAAATTTTATCTTAACACCACTTTTGAAGTTGCTCATCTCTCATCTGTCCTTCTCGGATATGGTCTATCAAATTTGATCGAATGGTGAGATCTGCCAAGATCAGTACTACCACTTTGTACAAACTCTAATCCGAACTTCTCAATATCATCAGCCAATGGTCTCTGGACAGTGAGCTGGGCTAGTCCAATAGATTTTCTGCTTAGAGCATCAGCCACTACATTTGCCTTTCCTGGATGATAGCTGATTGTACAATCATAATCTTTCACCAGCTCTAACCATCTCCTCTGCCTCATATTGAGTTCCTTTTGGGTAAAAGTACTTGAGGCTCTTATGATCTATGAATATTTCACACTTCTCCCCATAAAGGTAGTGTCTCCAGATCTTCAAGGCAAAGACTACAGCTACCAGCTCTAAGCATGGGATAATTCTTCTCATGATCCTTAAGTTGTCTGGAAGCATAGGAAATTACTCTACGGTCCTACATCAGTACAGCACCTAAGCCCAACTTGGACGCATCTGTATAAATGACAAACTTTCCTTGATCAGATGGCATGGTTAGCACATGAGCTTCTATCAAAGCTTGTTTCAACTTGTCAAAGCTGAGTTGGCAATCTGGGGTCCAATCATATGTAACCTGCTTTCTTGTTAGCGAGGTTAAGGGAACAGCTATCTTCGAAAATCCCTTAATAAAACGCCTATAGTATCCCGCTAAACCCAAGAAACTCCTTACTTCTGAAACATATTTGGGAACTGTCCAATCGCGAACAGCTTCTACTTTGGCTGGGTCCACCTCTAATCCTTCCTTGGATATAATATGTCCTAGGAATGCAACCTTCTCCAGCCAGAAGTCCCATTTATTAAACTTCGCAAACAACTGTTTATTCTCCAAAACTTGAAGCACCATCCTAAGATGGTTTGCATGCTCAGATCTGGTCTTGGAGTACACTAAGATATCGTCTATGAAAACAACCACAAACTGATCCAAAAACGGTTGGAAAACCCTATTCATCAAATCCATAAAAGCTGAGGGTGCATTGGTAAGTCCGAAGGGCATTACTAATAACTCATAATGGTCATAGTTTGTTCTAAAGGCAGTCTTATAGATATCAACTAGCTTAATCTTCAATTTGTGGTAACGAGATTTCAAGTAGATCTTAGAAAAGACTATTGATCATTTCAACTGGTCAAACAGGTCCTCGATCCTAGGAAGGGGATATTTATTCTTAATGGTCAGCTTATAACGGTTGGAAAACCCTATTCATCAAATCCATAAAAGCTGAGGGTGCATTGGTAAGTCCGAAGGGCATTACTAATAACTCATAATGGTCATAGTTTGTTCTAAAGGCAGTCTTATAGATATCAACTAGCTTAATCTTCAATTTGTGGTAACGAGATTTCAAGTAGATCTTAGAAAAGACTATTGATCATTTCAACTGGTCAAACAGGTCCTCGATCCTAGGAAGGGGATATTTATTCTTAATGGTCAGCTTATTTAGCTCTCGGTAATCTATACACAACCTCAGACTCCCATCTTTCTTCTTAACAAACAACACAGGGGCTCCCCACGGTGACGTGCTCGGTCTAATGAAGCCCTTATCTAACAGATCTTGTATCTGTTCCTTTAATTCTTTCATCTCAGATGGAGCAAGGCAATAGGGTGGTCTGGATACAGGTGCTGCTCCTGGCACTAAATCGATAGCGAATTCCAGCTCTCAGTCTGGTGGTAGTCCATGTATATCTTCTATGAAAACTTCGGGAAATTCCTTCACTACCTCCACATCTGAAAGTTGGGGTTTACTAATCGTAGCTAAGGATGATAGGCTTGCCAAAATCCTATCCCATCTTTCCTTAAACAGATTTGAGCCTTAAGAGCTGATATAATGCGTGGAATCCTCCAAATCTGGTTGGCTTCAAATATGAACGGGTCTCCTCTGGGTGGGTTGACCACTCCATATTCTGAACTTAAAGTCAATTACTACCCCATACTTGGTTAACCAGTCCATTCCCAAAATCATATCGAACTCAGCATAGGTAGCACAATCAAATCTACGGTAATCAAACGCCATTGGATCCTAAGTTCTAAATCCCGAAACAGATCATGGGACACTAGCTCTTCTCATGAGGGTACCGTTACGCAAAACCTATAGTTAATTGGTCAGTTCTGATGGGTAACTTCTTAGCAAAATTGGTTGCTATAAAAGTGAAACGAACCAGACTCTATAAATTTTTTTAAAAAAAAACATGTGCGGAATACTTAAACTTAAAGCATGCTCGTTCCCTTTAAAAGCATTTCTAAATCATTTTTCGCATCCATACTTCAAACATAGATAAAGGAATATTTAAAAATATTAAAACATCCAAACGGTATAAAATCAACTGAGTAAAACACTGAAACAAGTTTAAAACCAACATCCAAAACTGTATCATCTCAAAAACACAACGGTGCGGTCAAGGGGTACTGCTGCAATAGGCGCTCAGATGTCCTCACCGCCAGTCGGTGTAAACTCAGCAGGATCATCACCTGCACCATTTAAACCTAGTGAGCCTAGAAGCTCAGCATGCTCTATCGTATATCATAATAAAGTACATACTAATAAAATCGCATGCAAGCACATACTTATAATAAAATAACGTTAAAAACATGAATGCGTGCATGATCTTAAAACATTGCTTCATACATTTCATATCATATAGCATATAAGCATGACATAACGTAACATGAAAAACATATGAGTCGTATACTGAAGTGTGACCATAGTCGATTGATCAATCTATAAACCAACGTAAGTGGTTGTGTGGTTCACCCGACCTCGAGCCGGGATCCCTATATGTCACACCTATATGTTGCCACTTCACCACGATATCGACATGTGGATCCATAAGCTGCCACTTCACCATGATATCACACATGGATCCATAAGCTCATAAGTCGCCACTTCACCATGATATCACACATGGATCCATAAGCTCATCATACATTCATCATAATTTGTCACAAATCATTCAATCCCTCGGGTTTTGTCTTGGAAGTATCCTCAAAGTCGTGTGTAGAGCTTAGTGACATCCCCGTCGCTCGTGATTTCCCTGAGGTGTTTCCAAAGGAGTTTCCTGGTTTTCCTCCAAGGAGGGAGATTGACTTCAACATTGATTTGGTGTCTGGTTCAGCTCCGATCTCACGAACCCCATATCGCCTAGCACCAGCTGATTTGAGAGAGCTGAAGGTACAGCTTAGCGATCTACCGGAGAAAGGATTTATTCGGCCAAGCATGTCATCGTGGGGAGGTCCTATTATATTTGTGAAAAAGAAAGACGGTCCGATGAGGATGTGCATCGACTTTCGGCAGTTGAACAAAGCTACTGTGAAGAATAAGTACCCTTTACCGAGGATCGATGATTTATTTGATCAGCTTCAATGTTCAGCCGTGTATTCTAAGATCGATCTGCGTTCAGGGTATCATCAGTTACGAATTCGAGAGGAAGATGTTGCAAAAACTGCTTTAGAACGAGGTAGGGGCATTACGAGTTCTTGGTTACGCCGTTTGGTCTGACTAATGCCCCGGCTGTTTTCATGGACTTAATGAATTGAGTCTTTAGAGAGTTCATCGATCAGTTCGTGATTGTTTTCATCTATGACATATTGGTTTATTCAAAGACTCTCTTTCAACATAAAGAGCACTTGAGACTGGTCCTCCAAACACTTCGAGACCGTAGCTGTATGCCAAGTTCTCCAAATGTGAGTTTTGGTTGGATAAAGTGGTGTTTCTGGGTCATGTCATTTTGGCTGAAGGATTATCTGTTGACCCCAGTAAGGTAAAGGCTGTAGTGAACTGGGAACACCCCAAGAACGTCTCGGAGATTCACAGATTTTTGGGATTGGCTGGCTATTATCGACGCTTCATTGAGGGATTCTCTCGTATAACTAAGCCTATGACACAGCTGACCCAGAAATATAAGATATTTGTTTGGACATAGGGAGTGAGAACATCTTTCAACTGCTCAAAGAGAAGCTAACTTCAGCGCCAGTACCTTCAGGTTCAGGAGGCTTTGTGGTATGTTCTGATGCTTTGCTTAGTGGATTGGGTTGCGTTTTGATGCAGCATGGTCGAGTCATTACGTATGCTTCCTGTCAGTTGAAACCCCATGAGACTCAGTACCCAGTTCACGACTTGGAGTTGGCGGCAGTTGTCTTTGCTTTGAAGATTTGGTGCCACTATCTTTATGGAAAATATTTTGTGGTGTATACTGACCACAAGAGTCTTCAGACCTCTTCTCTCAGTCCGACTTGAATATGAGGAAGCGTAGATGGATGGAGCTTCTTAAAGACTTCGATTGCGAGTTTCAGTATCAGCCTGGGAAAGTAAATGTAGTTGCTGATGCGCTTAGATGGAAAGCTCAAGTTTCGATGCTTGCATCGCTAAATATCTCAAAGGTCCATGAGCATCTGAGCTCTACTGGTTGGAGTTTCTACCCGGGTGATGATTACGTTGTGTTGTCATCTTTCAAGTTGAGCCACAGATTGTTTCGAACATTAGGGCAGCCTAGAGAACTGTGAGGATTGAGAAATTCGTATAGTGACTAATCAGATTTTGTAAGATTAGTCGCAGGATTTAGAGTGGTCAAATTTCTCTAAGTATTGAATCAACCGCAGCGAAATTCTTAGAGTCAACGCGGGTCAACGGTACTGTAGCTTGCAGCTTGTAAAATTTGATTTAGATAGCTACTGTAGCGTGTGAGATGTGCGTCGTCGTTTCGATTAAAGAGGTTGATACTGGAAGACGTTGCATTTAGCGCGAGAGTTAGCGAGAGAGCGACACGTGTTGGTCAACGTTTTTGAGTGTTGACTACTGGACCAGCAGATGCGTGAGTAAAGGAGCGACCAGCTGATGGTTTGAAGAACCAGCCGTGAGAGAATTGTTGTGAAGAATGCGTTGCGAATGTGTGACCAGCTGTTGGTTTGAGGAACCAGTCGTGGGAGCAAAGCGACGTCGTTTTGTTAAGTTGAAACGCTGCGTTTTGGTTGTGTCTGGATTGTTTAGCGTAACCAGCTGCTGGTTTTTCGTAGGGAATTTGGTACCAGCTGGTGGAGCGCTAAGATGTCGTTTGGATTAGTTGACGCGTCGTCGTTTTGGCTTGTTTTGCGTAACCAGTTGACTGATGGGTTTTTGTAGAGATCTGTTACCAGCTTTTGGTTGCTTCACAAGAGATATATGTTGTCAGCTGATGAAGCTCTGCGACGTCGTTTGAGTTAGTTGGAACGGTGTCGTTTTGACGTTTCTTTTGAGATTGCAACGAATAATTGTTGCGTCTAGTTTTGTTGTGGACAACGACTGATTATTCTTGTGATCAGCAGACGTTGGATTTGAGAGATATAAATATAGAAGTGTTGATCGACACTTAGAAATATTTTTAACACGATATTTCTTATCTTCTTATCCAAACCCCGTCGTTTGAGTTAGTTGGAACGGTGTCGTTTTGACGTTTCTTTTGAGATTGCAACGAATAATTGTTGCGTCTAGTTTTGTTGTGGACAACGACTGATTATTCTTGTGATCAGCAGACGTTGGATTTGAGAGATATAAATATAGAAGTGTTGATCGACACTTAGAAATATTTTTAACACGATATTTCTTATCTTCTTATCCAAACCCTCGTTGAGCTACTGTTCACCCGAGCATATATTTCCTAGATTTCCGCCGTTCTCCGCCGATGATTTGAGTGAGTTTGGTGGTGCTAGATTCGTTGTGAGTTGCTCTTTCAATTGCTACACATTTGAAGCCCTGAATTAGCGTTGGAGTGGAAGCGAGTAGCTACTGGTGTTCGAAGCTTTTTGGAGAAGTCTGTTTCGTTGTTCTCCTGCTGGTTTAAGCTTTGGGGTGAGCATTTCTCGTTGAATTGAGCTTTGTCTAGTAGCTATTACCTGCGTAGAATTGTTTAGAACTTGAGTATGGTTCTGGACGTAGGTATTAGAGTGTTCAGGCTTTGATTTATGCTTGAGCTAAGCTGATTGTGAGGCTTTGAAACAGATTCCAGCTTCCAGGGAGTCCTGTCGTGCATTTGAGGAATCTTTGAGGTAGAATTTGAGGATTTGAAGGTACGAATTGAGCAGATTTAACAGCTTTGAGCGTGAACATGGCTGTGATCGATGTTTTGGATCTGTTGATGTGAATTCTGTGCTTATACGTGTTACAGTTTGTGAAATTGATTGAGTCCTATATTCTGTTTCACGTAATGAATTATATGCATTGTGCATTGATTATTGAATTGGCATTCGTGCATACATATTGAGCCTGACAGATGGATTGATGACCTGATTGAGAGCCACGTTGTGACTGGCCGACTGACTTGTTGTGCCTGAAAAGTCCAACGCTATCATCAGAGTGGTGACCGACTGACTTGTTGTCTCTGAAGACCATCGAGCTGTGATGGGCTGACGGGCCCTGAAGATCACGGACCGATGATTTCCACCGGCTGATTCGCTGTGCGTGGTATAGAGGCTCGACTGATTGATTTGCCAGTTGACTTGCTGGTCTAGCTATCCGATCTTTGATAGCCCTCTTGCATTCATAGCATTGATTTATAGCATGTTGCATGTTTAGGTGTTTAGATAGCTCTTCGTACTGAGGCTTGACCTCGTATTTGTTGTTCTGCTTTTGTGTTTTTTGGGTCTGCGTTACCCATTTGCAGGATCTTCAGGTAACCAAGCTGGACAGAGTGGAGGTTCAGCTGGTCGATTCCCATTCCCATGAGTCCCAGTTATGATATTTATGTATTGAACCGGGGGATGCCCTGTGTTACTATGTATTGGGGATCTATATCTGATTTAAGATTTATTGTTACCTGGTTTGTATGAGTCTGAGTCAACTCATATTTTGATTATGAATTATTTTGAATGTATGATTTTAAGTTCAGGCCTAAATTATTTCGAAAATTTTTAAGCCCGATTTTTACGCTTCCGTGATTATGTGCTTAATTATGCTATTATCTTGAGTAATTAGCACGGGGCATGACATTTTTGGTATCAGAGCTTAAACTGGGATAAGCTCGATTTCCTTTGATCACACTTGAGTCTAGGCACAGGGTTTTGATTTGATTTTGATTGACTCTGTGACTTATGTGATCTTTTATCTGTCTATGTGATATATCTATCAATTTCAGCCATTGATTCTTTCCATTTTGAGCGTTGATTGCGTCCCAACAGCTGAATGTATTCCAACAATTTGTTCAACAGCTGTTCGCTCAGCTGTTGTCTTTTCTTCGTCACAACACTTCGCGCAACAGCTGGTTCATCTTCATTTGCAACAGCTGATTCATTAACTTCCAGCAGCTGGTACATCAACTTCCAGCAACTGGTTCATTTACATTGACACGCAACAGCTGGTGTAACTTTGTTTTAGCGCTACGGCTGATTCAACTTTGTCTTTGCGCTGCGTCTGGTTTTTCTCTTCACAATGTCTGGTTTTGATCCTTGATGCGCAACGGATGGTTCTCTTTTAATTTCACTGTAGCTAGCGACTGGATCACTGTAGCTAGCGATTGGATATACTGTAGCTTGCGACTGGATATACTGTAGCTTACTGCTGAAAACAACTCCACTTCGCCTTTTTTCTTCACGTCTGTTAACAGCTTCTCCTTAGCACTACGTCTGATCCAACTGCTGATTGTGATGACATCACTGCTGACGTCATCATCACTGTTCGATCTTCATCAGCAACCTCTCTTCTTTGTATTCTGCATAAACAGATATGATAACGTCACGGTTGCTGATTTACTTCATATTGCAACAGCTGGTTGCTTCAACTACTGATCACTGTAGCTTCCTGCTGAATGTACTGATTCTGCTGACGTCATCGTTGCTGAACACAGCTGGATCTGTTATACAGATCCATCACTGGTGTTGCAGAGATTGTGAGATTCGCAATTGTATGCCAAGTTTAGCAAGTGCGAATTCTGGCTTGATCGAATTATCTTTCTGGGTCATGTGATTTTGGCGCAAGGGATTTCGGTGGATCCGAGTAAGGTCGAAGCAGTTCTTAACTGGGAGAGACCTAGGAACGTTTCAGAGATCCGTAGTTTCTTGGGATTAGCTGGCTATTACAGGATTTTTATCGAGAAGTTCTCTTCGATAGCCAGGCCTTTGACTCAGTTGACTTAGAAGGATAAGAGATTTGTGTGGACTGATGAGTGCGAGTACAACTTTCAGACGTTGAAGGAGAAGTTGACTACTGCTCCTGTTCTGGCTTTACCCTCTGGATCTGGAGGATTCGTTGTGTGCTCCGATGCTTCTCTCAATGGTTTAGGATGTGTTCTGATAAAGAACGGGTACGTGATTGCCTATGCGTCTCGACAGCTGAAGCCTCACGTGACGAGGTACCCTGTTCATGATTTGGAGTTGGCTGCGATAGTGTTTGCCTTGAAGATTTTGCGGCATTATCTGTATGGTGAAGAATTTGTGGTGTACACCGACCACAAGAGCCTGAAGTATATCTTCACGCAGTCTGATTTGAATATGAGGCAACGACGATGGATGGAATTGCTCAAGGACTTTAACTGTGAGATTCAGTATCAGCCTGGGCGGATGAACTCAGTTGCCGACACATTGAGTAGGAAGACCCAGCCTGCGATGCTTTCTTCTTTGACTGTCTCTAAATTCTATGAGCAGTTGAGTACTTCTGGTTGGCGTTTTCAGCCGGGTTGATCAGTACTTTACGATTTCTTCGATGCAGGTAGAACCACAGATTGTGAGTGCCATCAGGGAGGCACAGAGGACTGATCCGATATGTTCATGAGTTGAAGATTAAGGCCCGAAGCGATCAATCTGATACAGATTGTGAGTGCCAGTCAGGGAGGCACAGAGGACTGATCCATATGTTCATGAGTTGAAGATTAAGGCCCGAAGCGATCAATCTGATGATTTCTCTGTTTCTTCGGATGGATGCTTGAGATTTCGAGGAAGATTGGTGGTTCCGAACTTGATCGATTTGAAAGAGGCCATCATGAACGATGCACATTGTAGCCGGTAGAGTGTGCATCCAGGCGAGAGAAAGATGTACCATGCCTTAAAGTCTCACTACTGGTGGGCAGGTATGAAGAGTGACATCTCTGGTTTTGTTGCTAGATGTCTGAATTGCCAACAGGTCAAGGCTGAGAGAATGAGACCTGGTGGTTTGCTACAGAGTTTGGAGGTGCCCCAATGGAATTGGGAGCACATTGCCATGGATTTTGTGACTCATCTACCTTGATCGAGCAGGGGATGCGATGCTATTTGGGTGGTAGTTGATAGACTTTCAAAGTCTGCCCATTTCATTCCCTATGATGTGAGATGTTCCATGAAGAAAATGGCAAAACTGTTTATCGACCATGTGGTTAGATTGCATGGAGTTCCTATTTCGATAGTGTCCGATAGAGATCCAAGATTCACTTCCCGATTTTGGAAGAACTTGCAAGCAGCGATGGGTTCGAGATTGGCTATGAGTACAGCCTATCACCCACAGACAGATGGCTAGTCTGAGCGGACTATTCAGACTTTGGAGGATATGCTGCGTGCAGTAGTGATGGATTTCAGTGGTGGCTGGCAAGATTCTTTGTCGTTGGTTGAGTTTTCGTATAACAATAGCTACCAGGTGACTATCGGAATGGCACCGTTTGAGGCGTTGTATGGTCGAAAATGCAGATCTCCAATCGTTGGGAAGAAGTTGGTGAGAGACGGCTTTCTACCCCTGAGTTTGTGCAGCACATTAAGGATCAGATTGATTTGATTCGGAGTAGAATGAAAGCTGCTCAAGATCGTTTCTCTAGCTATGCTAACCGAAGACGTCGACCGTTGGAATTTGAGGTTGGCGATAGGGGATCGTTTCTCTAGCTATGCTAACCGAAGACGTCGACCGTTGGAATTTGAGGTTGGCGATAGGGTATTTCTGAAAGTTTATCCTTTCAAAAGCGTGATGCGCTTCAGATTTAAAGGCAAATTAGCTCCTCGATTCGTTGGTCCCTTCGAGATTCTTGAGCACAGTTGGCTTATCGATTGAGGCTGCCTGCTGAATTAGCAGCGATACATGATGTTTTTCATGTGTCAATGTTGAGGAAATATGAGCCCGATCCATCCCATGTGTTGAGAACCGATGAAGTTGAGCTGGATTCTGCCTTGAGTTATGTTGAATATCCAGTGCAGATTTTGGATAGAAAGGAGAAGCAGCTGAGGAAAAAAGTAGTTCCGTTGGTGATGGTCCAATGGAGAAAGCATGGCAGAGAAGAAGCGACTTGGGAACCGGAAGAGAAGATGCAGCGGGAATGGCCGCATCTATTTGAGTAGATAGATGTATTATTTTTCGGTTCTGGTTGTGTTTTCCATAGTTCTTGTTTATGAATTGTCCAGTTATCTTGAACTCATGGCCTTGAATCATATGAATTCCGGTTTTGTAACTGTTTTGAATTGAATTGATTAAATTCTTCCCTGAGTTTGCCTTTTGATTTCGAGGACGAAATCTCTTAAGGTGGGGAGAATGTTAGGATTGAGAAATTCGTATAGTGACTAATCAGATTTTGTAGGAATAGTCGCAGGATTTAAAGTGGTCGAATTTCTCTAAGTATTGAATCAGCCGCAGCGAAAATCTTAGAATCAACGCGGGTCAACGGTACTGTAGCTTGCAGCTGGTAAAATTTGATTTAGATAGCTACTGTAACGTGTGAGATGTACGTCGTCGTTTCGATTGAAGAGGTTGCTACTGGCAGACGTTGCATTTAGCGCGAGAGTTAGCGAGAGAGCGACACGTGTTGGTCAACATTTTTGAGTGTTGACTACTAGACCAGCAGATGCGTGAGTAAAGGAGCGACCAGCTGATGGTTTGAAGAACCAGCCGTGAGAGAATTGTTGTGAAGAATGCGTTGCGACTGTGTGACCAGCTGTTGGTTTGAGGAACCAGTCGTGGGAGCAACGCGACGTCGTTTTGTTAAGTTGAAACGCTGCGTTTTGGTTGCGTCTGGATTGTTTAGCGTAACCAGCTGCTGGTTTTTCGTAGGTAATTTGGTACCAGCTGGTGGAGCGCTACGATGTCGTTTGGATTAGTTGACGCGTCGTCGTTTTGGCTTGTTTTGCGTAACCAGTTGACTGATGGGTTTTTGTAGAGATCTGTTACCAGCTTTTGGTTGCTTCACAAGAGATATATGTTGTCAGCTGATGAAGCTCTGCGACGTCGTTTGAGTTAGTTGGAACGGTGTCGTTTTGACGTTTCTTTTGAGATTGCAACGAATGATTGTTGCGTCTGGTTTTGTTATGGACAACGACTGATTATTCTTGTGATCAGCAGACGTTGGATTTGAGAGATATAAATATAGAAGTGTTGATCGACACTTAGAAATATTTTGAACCCGATATTTCTTATCTTCTTATCCAAACCCTCGTTGAGCTACTGTTCACCCGAGCATATCTTTCCTAGATTTCCTCCGTTCTCCGCCGATGATTTGAGTGAGTTTGGTGGCGCTAGATTCGTTGTGAGTTGCTCTTTCGATTGCTACCCATTTGAAGCCCTGAATTAGAGTTGGAGTGGAAGCGAGTAGCTACTGGTGTTCGAAGATTTTTGGAGAAGTCTGTTCGTTGTTCTCCTGCTGGTTTAAGCTTTGGGGTGAGCATTTCTTGTTGAATTGAGCTTTGTCAAGTAGCTATTACCTGCGTAGAATTGTTTAGAACTTGAGTATGGTTCTGGCCGTAGGTATTAGAGTGTTCAGGCTTTGATTTATTCTTGAGCTAAGCTGATTGTGAGGCTTTGAAATAGATTCCAGCTTCCAGGGAGTCCTGTCGTGCATTTGAGGAATCTGTGAGGTAGAATTTGAGGATTTGAAGGTACGAATTGTGCAGATTTAACAGCTTTGAGAGTGAACATGGCTGTGATCGATGTTTTGGATCTGTTGATGTGAATTCTGTGCTTATACGTGTTACAGTTTGTGAAATTGATTGAGTCATATATTCTGTTTCACGTAATGAATTGTATGCATTGTGCATTGATTATTGAATTGTCATTCATGCATACATATTGATCCTGGTCATATATTCTGTTTCACGTAATGAATTGTATGCATTGTGCATTGATTATTGAATTGTCATTCATGCATACATATTGATCCTGACAGATGGATTGATGACCTGATTGAGAGCCACGTTGTGACTGGCCGACTGACTTGTTGTGCCTGAAAAGTCCAACGCTATCATCGTAGTGGTGATCGACTGACTTGTCGTGTCTGAAGACCACCGAGCTGTGATGGGCTGACGGGCCCTGAAGATCACGGATCGATGATTTCCACCGGCTGATTCGCTGTGCGTGGTATAGAGGCTCGACTGATTGATTTGCCAGTTGACTTGTTGATCTAGCTATCCGATCTTTGATAGCCCTCATGCATTCATAGCATTGATTTATAGCATGTTGCATGTTTAGCTGTTTAGATAGCTCTTCGTAATGAGGCTTGACCTCGTATTTGTTTTCCTGCTTTTGTGTTGTTTGGGTCTGCGTTACCCATTTGCAGGATCTTCAGGTAACCAAGCTGGACAGAGTGGAGGTTCAGCTGGTCGATTCCCATTCCCATGAGTCCCAGTTATTATATTTATGTATTGAACCGGGGGATGCCCCGTGTTACTATGTATTGGGGATCTGTATCTGATTTAAGATTTATTGTTACCTGGTTTGTATGAGTCTGAGTCAACTCACATTTTGATTATGAATTATTTTGAATGTATGATTTTAAGTTCAGGCCTAAATTATTTCGAAAATTTTAAGCCCGATTTTTACGCTTCCGTGATTATGTGCTTAATTATGCTATTATCTTGAGTAATTAGCACGGGGCCTGACAAGAACTGACCCATATATCCATGACTGAAGTTGAATACTCAAGCTAGACAGCTGGAGGGTTACTCTGTCGCATCTGATGGTTGTTTGAGGTTTCGGGGCATGTTAGTAGTGCTTAACCTGATTGGTTTGAGGAAAATTATCTTAAGGGAGCTCACTGCAGTCGTCATAGTGTCCATCCCGGTGCAAGGAAGATGTACCATGCCTTAAAACCACACTATTGGGGGCAGGTTTGAAGAAAGACATTGCTGATTTTGTTGCTCGTTGTCTGAATTGTCAGAAAGTCAAAGCGGAGGATGAGACCTGGTGGACTACTGCAGAGTTTAGAGGTGCCCCAATGGAATTGGGAGCATGTAGCCATGGATTTTGTGACCAATTTGCTTCATTCCAGCCGAGGATGTGATCCTGTTTGGATAGTTATTGATAGACTTTCAAAATCAGCTCACTTCATTCCTTACAATATGACAAATTCCTTGAAGAAAATGGCAAAGTTATACATCGATTTCGTAGTTCTATTGCATGGAGTACCTGTATCCATAGTTTCAAACAGAGATCCGAGGTTTATTTCCAGATTCTGAAAGAGTTTACAAGCAGCCTTAGGCACAAGATTGGCTTTGAGTACAACCTATCATCCCCAAACCGACGGTCAATCTGAGAGAACTATACTAACCTTGGAGGATATGCTACGAGCTGTTGTAATATATTTCAGTGGTAGTTGGCATGATTCCTTATCATTGGTGGAATTTTCGTACAATAACAGCTACAGGTAATGATTGGAATGGCACCGTTCGAAGAATTGTACGGAAGGAAGTGCAGGTCGCCAATTTGTTGGGAACAAGTGGAGAGAAGCAGTTGTCTTCTCCTAATTTGTGCAGCAGATTAGGGATCAGGTTGATCTAAATCGACAGCGTATGAAGGCTGCACAATATCGCCAAGCTAGTTATGCTAACCGGAGGCGTCGGCCTTTAGAATTTCAGGTTGGTAATCGAGTATTCTTGAAAGTTTCACCTTTTAGAAGTGTTATTAGATTTGGATTCAAGGGAAATTTAGCTCCTCGTTATGTTGGACCTTATGAAATTGTGGAAAGGATCGGTCCTTTGTCTTATCGTTTGTTGTTTCCACCTGAGCTGTCCTCACTTCACGATGTGTTTCACGTGTCTATGTTGAGGAATGAACCGGATCCTTCGCATGTACTACAAACTGACTAGGTAAAGCTAGAGTGAACACTGAGTTATGTTGAGTATCCCTTGCAGATTTTAGATAGGAAGGAGAAACAGCTCAGGAACAAGACCATTCCCTTAGGGATGGTCCAGTGGAGCAAGCATGGCAGGTGTGAGGATTGAGAAGTTAGATTAGTGATTAATTGATTTGATTTGGGATTAATCACGTGTGTTTTGAGGAATTTGCGAAAGGATTGAAGTTCCTGCTGATTTCGAATGTTGCGTTGAATTTTGGAGATTATATCGTAGCAAATTTTGGTGCAAAGCTGTTGATAGCACGCTACTGTAGCGGAGTCAACGCTGGTCAAAGTTACTGTAGCTCCTGCTGGGGGAATTGGAATCAGCAGATATGGTGACATCAGCGTGACGCATGAAGATCTGCTGGCTTTGGTGCGAATTGAAGTTGCTGCTGGCCGACATCGCGCGTAGGGTGAGATTGAGCGAGGAAGTGACGCGTGTTAGTCAACATTTTGGAGCGTTGACTATTAGTTTCAGCAGATGCGCCTGTGAAAAGAGATCAGCAGATGGTTTGAGAACTATTCGCAAGAGCTGTCGATAGATATGATGACGTAGGCGTGACGTATCCATTGCTGCTGGTAGTAATTGCGTTGTATTGGTTGCTGCTGATCAGCAGGCGCGCTTTTGCAAGAGCGTTGAGAAGTGACGTCGTTTGATGTAGTAGATGCGTCGTCGTTTTGAGTGTTTTCTCGCGACCAGCAGATAGATTGCTTTGTAGAGAGAGCTGTTATCAGCTCTTGGTTGTTTTGCTTGTGCAAGAGCTGTTGTCTGCTGGTGGTTGCTGCGGCGTCGTTTAGATAAGTTGGAGCGGTGTCGTTTTGAAATGTTTTGTGCGATTGCTTTTGTTGGTTGTTGCTGCTGAATTTTACGAAATGAAAAGAGAGGATTGCTGCTGATAGACTCCTGCTGATTTCTTCGATAGATCTTGGTGAATCAGCAGGCGAGGTTTGAAGAGGTATTTATAGAAGTGTTGATCGACACTTAGAAATATTTTGAACCAGCCATATCTTATCTCTTCTTCTCCAAACCCTCGTCGACTACTGTTCATCGAGACATTTCTTCCCTAGATTTCCTTCGCATCCAGCCTTTGTTTTTGGAGATCTTTGTGGCGCTGAATTCCCCTTGCTTAGCTCTTTCGTTTTCTACCCATTTGAGTAGTTGAATTGCGCTGGAAGTGGAAACGCGAAGCTGCTGGACTTCGAAGCCTTTGAGGAAAGTCTGTGCGTGCGTTCTTCTGCTAGCGTGAGCTTTTGGGTGAGCAATTCTTGTGGTTTGAGCTCGGTTTTTAGTAGCCTAAGTCTGCGTAGAAGTGTAGAATTTTGGACTAGCTTCTGGCAGTAAGTTTAGTGTGTTTATGATTAAGAATTGAGCTAAGATATTAGCTGTGTGTAACAGATTTCAGCTTCCAGGAAGTGTCCTGCTGCGTGATTTGAGCCAGGAGGAGTTTTTAGGTAATTCGAAGGAGGAAAGGTACGAATTGAGCAGCTCTTAGCAGCTTGAGCGTGAACATGTCTGTTCTTCGATGTTGTGAACTGCTGCTATCTGAATTACGTGAACTTAGATGATGAAATTGATTGTGTTCTGTTCTGTTTCACGTATTGTAAACTGTATGCATAGATTATTGAAATTGAACGACATTCATTGCATACATCTTGAGCCTGAATTGATAATTGATTTGATTACCTGATTGGGTGCCACGTTGTGACTGGCCGACTGTTGAGTCGTGTCCGAAAAGTCCAACGCTATCGTCGGAGCGGTGACTACCAGATGCGAGTGTCTACCGCCGAGCTGTGATGGGCTGACGGGCCCCGATGATCACGGACCGATGATTTCCACCGGCTGATTGGCTGTGTGTGGTATAGAGGCTTGA
>KV009408.1:187696-197930 GCA_001598015.1 Dorcoceras hygrometricum | reverse complement strand
CGACAGTCGCAATTCAAGAAGAAGAAGAAGCGTAGATGGAGCTGGAACGAAGAATTTCAGCACGAAGCTACAGTTGGATTTCAGCAGATGAGAAGAGGCGCTAGATATGGAATGAGCTGTGATGACATCAGCCTTGATGTCATCACAATCAGCAGATGAAGCGAAGCGCTAAAGAAGAAGCGACGTCGTGTTGAGATTCAGCAGATGGATTAATGTTGATGACGTCATCGGTGACGTCATCCAGTCGCAAGAATCAGCAGGTAGCTTGCATCCAGACGCAAGAAGAAGCGACGTCGTAGAGGAGATTTCCAGTCGCAAGCTACAGTGCAATCAGCAGATGCTATTTGAAGATAGCGATTGCAAAACGATGTCGTTTACATAAGATGATACGACAGCGTTTTGCTCTTGCGATAAAGATTCAGCAGGAAGACTTTGTGTTGTTATTTCAGCAGATGAAGCTTCAGAAGATTCAGTCGCAATGCAAAGATTCCCAGACGCAATGTTTTGAGCATCCAGTCGCAAGAAGATTCAGGCGAAGCTTTTGGACAACCAGACGCAAGCAACAGCAGCATCCAGTCGAGAGCTTATTTGAATCAGCTGTTGCTAAAGAATAGAAGTAGCAAAGTGCAGCAATCGTTGTGTTATATCAGCAGCGAAGCAGTTGACGATTTATCAAAGCTGGATGTCAACTGATGAGCTCAATTCAAAATGGCGAAAGCGACAGAAGCCTGCAAAAGAAAAGGACGCAAGTACTGTTACCTTGTTGGTACTTTACAGAGGAGCGTTGCACAAAAATAGAAAGAAGACAAGATAGCCATCTGAAGCGCTGAATTATTTTGGAAGCTTTCCAACGGGAAGAATTTTTACAGAGGCTATATATTTGAGGCGACGCCCTTTGAAGATGCGTCCTGTTGACAGAGAACGAGACAATAGAGTGTTCGTTCAGTTGGTGCTACTACATACGGTGGTAGAATTACATTGTTTATACAGTGCACCAACAGAGGGAAAATAAAGAGATAGACGAAGCAATCAACCGCCATTAGAGAGGAGCTTTTCACGAGTGTTGATTGCTAAGTCTAGATTAGCTTGTATTAGAGCATGTCCCTCGTGTGTGAGAAAAACAGAGAGATGAGAGCTACAATGTATCAATCTCACACACCCGGATTCATTCACATCTGTTTGTGAATGAATCTCGAAATATGTTCACAGTTCCCGTCCAAGCATGAAGACGTAAAACTCTTGTGTATGTAGTCAGTCACACAGCTGCGGCTGGTGTGCATTTGAGAAGTAGTGAATCCTTCCGAGGTGGAAGAAGGGGAGATGTAGGATGTTGATATCCGAACTTCCATAAACAAACCTGCTGAGTATCGTGTTCTTTAAGCTTTCAGTATTGCATATTTACTTAGCACGCATACATGTTTACAGTTCAGCAGTTACTTATATTTTAGCATACGCATAAACACAATTCAGCACTTAGCATCGCATTGCATACACGAACAGATTTATGTTGTACATAAATCTGTTTGAGTTGTTTTAAAATATAGGATTCAGTTCTGGTATTTTCCGCATGATTTTTAAATCATACTAGATCTGTATCTGGTGCTCTGGAAATTGTATTTGTTCAAGAACAACGAGCTATTGCAGCTCCAGTGTATCAGCAGCGTGAAAATTTCTAAAGTCTTTTATTAAATGCGCGGCTGCTGATCTTTTGTTCCTTTCAACGGACCATCAAGTGGTATCAGAGCAGGTTTGTTCTTGAACGAGCACTGATTTTAAAACACATGTGCTATGCTTTAAATGTTTTTTAATGTTTTGAGAAACTTATTTTGTGAAGGCCAGAATTTGTTTTAATATAGAACCGGTTTTTCGCTTGATGAACTGTCGAGATGCGCGAGTCTCGGGCAGATGCCAAGCTTCTATTTTCGTTGTGCTGTAAGATCACTTGGAGCGAGGCTCAGTGACAAGGAGACTGGTTCTTCTCGGTAGGCGGCGGTAGATTCATCAATAAGGTCCACGACCGGAAGGGAGACTCCTTAGTCAGCCTGCACTAGAAGGCCTGACGAGATCAGCACGGACGGATTCTCCTCGAAGAACTAATCGGAGCAAGTCCGATCAATCAACGGCGGCCGGCGGCCGACGGCGGGAAGCGGCGGCGGCGGCGACGGCGTGGGAGGAGAGGGAGAGGCGGCCGAGAGCTTTAGGGTTAGGGTTTGTTGTAATCTGAATTACTTCTTAAGTTATGACCAATTAAGCCTTAAGTCTAATTAAATAGACTAGCATGGACTTGGACCGGCCCAAAGGGCCCAGGTCCAAATGACGATATCCATCGCTGCGACTTCATCGTAACTCCGATCGTCGATCAGATCGGACCGATCGACTCAGTTTCCAAAACTGAATATTATGATATGAAAAACAATTTTTCAGATCATCTAACCCTAAATTGCAAAATGACCGTTTTGCCCCTCAACAGCAGGAAATCACGATTTGATCCCTGTTGACTTTTAGGAAGTCGCACTCCCTAGAATCTTCCTCCTATGCTCAACACATTGAGCTCAGTATCCGTGCAGGAATCTCGAATCCAGTACTTGTGTGAACCTCAATGGTTCAGGGATACAGCTAGCCTTGGGCCCACGACCATTGTGGCTCCGGAATCACAATTCCGGACTTGCCCATCGGATCATGGTAAGAGCGCCTAGCAACATCGCCCCATGATCCCCTAGGTATCACTGATAGTGCCTGCAAGAACCAGTTGGTCGTGGTTAGCGTACAGTACGGTCCTTTCAATCCATATATCCCGATCAGATCAACGACCATTGGTAAATCGAGAGTCGCTATATATCCGATAGCTATGCATACATCTTGGAGATCGAATAATGACATCGCGAGTGCAACTAGGTAAACCCATTTACCTAAAACACTTCTAGTACTCTGGACAGATATTTATACACTATTATCCCCTCAGATAGCATAGGATATCCACGCATGTCTACGAGCGGTGAATCCTCGACAACGAAGTATCGACTCCTACATGCATCGGTATCTCACCCAATCCCGCCGCCTAATGACCCCAAGTGAGTCGGCAAACGGGTCAAATTGAGACGCCTATCATGTAGAGTCTCAATGACGTTTTGAGTCGTGAGGACTAATCAGTACAACCAAGACCTCGGACTTATCCAATCGACAAATGGTAACCACTTGGAAAGTCCGAACGAGGGTAGTTCGATAGATCACCAGGTCACTATCCATCTGCATGCTCAGAACATCACAATTTTCCCTACCAATGAAACATGGTACTTCGCATCGCAGATGCTATTCTCGAGCTCGGGCGGCCTTATCCTCATTTTGACGGCCCAATCGACTTGGAACGTGTTCAGAATACACAGTGACTATTAGATATGTTTCATGATAGCCGTCATACCCACTATCACATCTAACATACACTATAGTGCATTCTAGGTCTTTACTCAACGCAATTGTTAATCATCATACAACACAATGAAAGTAAAGAACGCCATAAATAAATGCAAATATCATATATAAATATTGTCATATACAAGAGTCTATAAACCCACACGCCACAAATTGGCTAGTTGGGCATCTACTCTAACAAAAAACGCCGTCTTCGATACATCAGTGTCTCTAATCCGCAATTGATGATAACCAGATCGCAGATCATCTTGGAGTATACTTCCAATCCGTGCAGCTGATCGAACAGATCATCAATTTATTGGCAACGGGTACTTGTTCTTGATTGTTGCCTTATTCAGCTGCCGAAAGTCAACACACATCCTCATAGATCCATCCTTATTCTTCACTAAGAGAATCGGGGCTCCCCAAGGTGACAAACTCGGCCTGATAAATTCCTTCTCTAGAAGATCACGCAATTGGTCCTTAAGTTCCTTCAACTCAGATGGTTCCAACCGATAATGAGATCTCGAAATCGAGGCTGTCCCTGGCACCAACTCAATGCTGAAGTCAATCTCTCGTCTCGAAAGGGAATCCAGGAATCTCTGGGAACTCTCGGACAATAGGAATATCAGTCAATTCCAGTCGCAACTCTTGGGAAACATCCAGGGCATAAATCATGAACCATGCGTTTTCAAACGACAACAGGCTAAACATCTCCATGACAGACACTAGTGGAATCTTCGATCGCAAATCAGCACCATAAAAATCCCACTTTTCCCCAAATTGAGGTCTAAACCTCACTACACCATGGAAATAATCAACAGTCGCACTATAACAGACAACACATCCATACCCAAGATGCAGTCGAAATCTCTAATCTCCAAAGAAATCAGATTCGTCACCAACATATTCTCATCAAATCTAATAACGCAATCCAAAACCACCTCACGGGACATCAACCACACACCAGCAGGAGTAGAAACAGATAAAACATCACACAGTGGGGTAGCACTCAATCCACACTCATATACAAACAAATCAGATATAAAGAAGTGTGATGCTCCAGTATCAAACAAAACTCGTGCAGGAAAGTCAAAAATAGTGCAAGTACCTGCAATAACTCCCCCAGGCATGTAATCAGGTTGCTCTATCGTCAAGGCATTCACTTGAGCTTGCTGAGGTCCCGAAAACTGAGGTCTAGTAGAAACAGATAAAACATCACACAGTGGGGTAGCACTCAATCCACACTCATATACAAACAAATCAGATATAAAGAAGTGTGATGCTCCAGTATCAAACAAAACTCGTGCAGGAAAGTCAAAAATAGTGCAAGTACCTGCAATAACTCCCCCAGGCATGTAATCAGGTTGCTCTATCGTCAAGGCATTCACTTGAGCTTGCTGAGGTCCCGAAAACTGAGGTCTAGAAGATCCTCCGAACCTATACGGTTCTCGTGATTGAAATCCTGATCGTTGGGACTGGGACAAAGGTTGTTGTCTTTGCGAAAAACCACCAGCTAAACCTTGATGCAATTGATTAAAGGTTGTCCCCCCATGAAGGACACACTCTTGCGAAATGTCCAGGTTGCCCACACTTATGGAAAAGACCCTGAACTCCACGACACTGAGAAGTCATATGCCTACCTCCACACTGACCACACGACACTCCTCCAGAGCCACTACCACCCGAGCTGACGGAACCCGAAGAACTCGACTTCGACCATCTCTTAAACTACTTTCCTCGAGGCTTGAACCTCTGGCGATTCGATTGCTGCGACGTTTGGGGAGGCTGAAATGATTGCGTCGCTTCTGGAAACGGTTGGAAACTATGTCCACCTGTCGGCTGAACCTGATTCTGTGCTTTCAAAAGACTCTTCTCAATTTCCACCGTCTTATCCACTGCCTCGCCATAAGTTACAGGAGAACCATCTAACACCATGCGGAACAAATCGGGCCTCAACCCTCTCAGAAACTTGTTCCTCTTCTTCCTCTCCTGGTTAGAAACGTGGGGAACATACGACAGAAGCGAGAAAAACTGTCTAGCATACTCGGCCACCCTCATGTTTCCTTGCTTCAGATAATCCAACTCCCTCTCACGATAATTCTAGTACGACTCAGGGGTATACTCCTGACAAAAAGCTGCACAGAAGCTCTCCCAAGAAATCAAAACTCTGTTGGGATCCGGATCACGCCCCCCGGCGAGGCAGCGGAAGAACAAAATAAACATGTGCCGGGAGACGATCAATACGATAATACAAAACAATTCTATGACATTCATAGGGTGTTTTAAGGAATACCTTGCTGGCACTTGTGCCTGGCTCCAACCGGAATTACAAAAATGCCGGCTCTTCACGGTAGGTGGCGGTAGATCCGTCAATCAGGTCCACGACCGGAATCGATCTCCCTCCAATCAGCCTGCACTAGAAGGCTGAAGGATTTTATCGCCAAAGGATTCTCCTCGAAAAACAAGGCCAAAAACAATTTTCCGGCGAAGCGGCGGCGGCGGCGGGCGGCGCACAACGGCGGCGTGAGGCTTATAGAGAGGAGAGGGGGCGGCGGCTACAATTAGGTTTAGGGTTAGGAGTCTAATGATCAAGTAAGTTTAGATTAAAGCCTTAGAATACTTAAGTAGACTTGGTGATGGGTTTGGATCCGGCCCAATGGGCCCGGGTCCAACGGATGAACATTCCGTTCATCCCCATTACCGAGACTTCATCGTAGCTCCGATCGCCGATCAGATCGGACGGATCGACTCAGTTTCCAAAACTGAATACTATGATCTGAAAAACCATTTTTCAGAACCCCAGTGCAAAATGACCGTTTTGCCCCTCAACATCGGCAAATCACGATTTGACCTCTGTTGACTTTTTAGGAAGTCGCACTCCCCAAAATCCTCTTCTCATGCTCAACACATTGGGCTCAGTATCCGTGCGTGAATCTCGAATCCAGTACTTGTGTGACCCTCAATGGTTCAGGGATACAGCTAGTCGTGGGCCCACAACCATTGCGGCTCCGGAATCACAATTCCGGACTTGCCCATCGGATCATGGTAATATCGTATAGCAACATCGCCCCATGATCCCCTAGGTATCACTGATAGTGCCTGCAAGAACCTGTTGGTCGTGGTTAGCGTACAGTACGGTCCTTTCAATCCATATATCCCGATCAGATCAACGAACATTGGTAAATCGAGAGTCGCTATAGATCCGATAGCTATGCATACATCTTGGAGATCGAATAGTGACATCGCTAGTGTAATTAGGTAAACCCATTTACCTAAAACACTTCTAGTACTCTGGCCAGAGATTTATACACTATTATCCCCTCAGATAGCATAGGATATCCACGCATGTCTGCGAGCGGTGAATCCTCGACAACGATGCATCGACTCATACATGCATCGAGGTCCCATCCAATCCCGACGCCATATGACCCCAAGTGTCGGCAAACGGGTCAAAGTGAGACGCCTATCATGTAGAGTCTCAATGACGTTTCGAGTCGAGGACTAATCAGTACAACCAAGACCTCGGACTTATCCACTTAACAAGATTCTAATTGACTTGAACATTGCGACTGGCGAGAAGGTTTCATCATAGTCAACACCTTGCCTTTGAGTGTAACCTTTCGCGACCAGTCGTGCCTTGTAGTCATTACCTTACCATCAGGCCCAAGTTTCCTCTTGTATACCCATTTGCACCCAATAGGAACAATTCATTCGGGAGGGTTAACCAGAGTCCAAACTTGGTTAGCATGCATTGAGTCAAACTCAGACTGCATTAGAATCAGCATCGGAAATTTCCTCCTTGAAAGTTCTTGGATCAGATCCAACAACTTGATCACATTGATCATCTTCAAGGAAAAACCATATCTCTCAGGAGCCCTAGGAACCCTTTCGGATCTCCTAGGTGCGACCATTTCTGGTACTGGCTCTGTAGGTGCAGGAGACTCACCTGGTACTTTGATTGGATCTCGAACCTCTTTGAGTTCTACTATTCTGCCCTTTCTATCAAGTAGAAATTCCCTTTCCATAAAGGTGGCATTCCTAGAAACAAAAACTTTTGTTTCGCTGGGATAGTAGAAGTAGTATCCAATGGAATTCTTTGGATACCCAATGAAGTACATCCACAGACAGCTCGTGTGGAAGCGCAATATCAAGGCCCGACAGCTTTTCAACGAGCCCAATCATACGAACCCCATGCTCGCGGACCAAAGTCCCATCGCGCATGCGGCTCGTCATCAGCTCCTTGACAGCCGTGAACCTCTCATGTCGAGAGTTCTCCCCGTACAGTTCCTTGAGATGAAAGAGTATGGCAGAGGCATACTTTGTCTTCTCAAAGCGCCGTTTCATTTCATTGGACATCGATGCCATCACATAGCACCGAGCTTTAACCTCGTCGTCCCGCCATTGGTTAAGCGTAATCAGCTCCTCAGGGCTGATATCGGCAGGGGTTTCCTCCGGAGGGGACTTCTCTATCGTATAGAGGAGCTTCTCCGAAGCCAATACAAGATTGAGGTTCCGGAGCCAGTCTTGGTAGTTCAGACCGGTGAACCTGTTGCTATCCAGTATAGCAGCGAGCGGGTTTTTCATCGAAACCATTTTATAAGCAGTTATACTAAAAAGAAAACAGACATACATTACTAACTATATATAAAATAAACGCTAAGACATAAAACATGGTCATTAAGTCTTATGAATTACCCTCCCACTATTTTAACGATTTCACCACCCTCTAATGAAATCGAGAAAACAGGTTTCTTTAGTGGATACACGGAGCCCAATAAAGCGATCATGGACCCGAATAATATCAGCCATCCATGACCCCCGAAAGGTAGTTTCCGATTGCAACCGGTGCAACCTCCATGTATTTACCTCACGTCCAGTAAGGGCCCAATAATATGACGCCATTTACTATCACGTGTCAAGATTGACCCATCAATGTTGAGTCGTGAAGGACGGTCCCCTTAACGTCCCCAATAATATGAGTCAACGTTAAAGGGAGTTCCAGCCGACTCACAACAGTTGTCAATGGCGTGGACAGCTTTCCGGCATACATGACCCCCTAAATAATATGAGCCGGGCCACGTATATGGGTAGCATCGACGTACACCCATTGTTGATGGAAGGTAGGGAAATTTAAATAATTTTAAATACCCTTTAGTTTATGGAATAAACATTTTATCTTGATATAAGTTTTAAATCAAATTTAAAACGAGGGATTTTAATTTGAAAAATTTTGGTCTCATGCATATTTAAATCTAATTTAAAACATGCAGCATGCGGATTCAACTAATCTATATATCAACATATATAAATAAATATTGGGATGATCGATCGCGAGAGCTATGCGGTCCGTGGTTGCCAGTCACGGACCTGGGTCCAATCCTAGGGTAATGCAATATGCAATGCAATCCTATTACAAAGCTTTCCGGTTTTATAGATCTTCGGTCTTCAATATCTTGATCGTCCTTGTCCACCGTCTTCGGATGTCCTCCCACTAAATATACTAATTTACATTTAAATTAACTATGACAAATAAGGGATACATTTATCAAGGGGTGGGAACGGGCCACAAAAAGGCCCACTTTAAATGATAATCAAATATATAAAAAACCGAAATACAAATAAAACCTATTGCATACACCTAACAAATTGGGCACGGCTCTCGATCACACCAATCATGCAGATAATCTAATTAACATGCATAAAATTTACATTTAAATTAACTATGACAAATAAGGGATACATTTATCAAGGGGTGGGAACGGGCCACAAAAAGGCCCACTTTAAATGATAATCAAATATATAAAAAACCGAAATCAAATAAAACCTATTGCATACACCTAACAAATTGGGCACGGCTCTCGATCACACCAATCATGCAGATAATCTAATTAACATGCATAAGCGGCCGCCCCACCATCGCGCCAATCGTGCGGCCAGCACACCATGAGAGACGCAACATCGCGTGGCCGAGGCACGCGACAAGCGCGGCAGGCGCACAGCCGAGGCGTGCGACAAGTGCGGCAGGCGCACGGCCGAGGCGTGCGACAAGTTTCGCGACGCATCGTCAAGTGAAGCCCAGCCATGCGCGTCCAGCGCGCATGTACCGCGCGCGTTCATGCGCGTGGTGGGGCTCCGCCATGCGCGGCGGCGCCGCGGCGGTTCCAGCCTGAAATTTCGTTTGATCTTTCTGAAAAATTGAGACATTAGATACAATAAGGCAGTATCGAATTGATAAGATCCGAAAATCATGGCTCTGATACCACTGTTGGGATCCGGATCACGCCCCCCGGCGAGGCAGCGGAAGAACAAAATAAACATGTGCCGGGAGACGATCAATACGATAATACAAAACAATTCGTGACATTCATAGGATGTTTTAAGGAATACATTGCTGGCACTTGTGCCTGGCTCCAACCGGAATTACAAGAACACCGGCTCTTCACGGTAGGTGGCGGTAGATCCGTCAATCAGGTCCACGACCGGAATCGATCTCCCTCCAATCAGCCTGCACTAGAAGGCTGAAGGATTTTATCGCCAACGGATTCTCCTCGAAAAACTAGGACGAAAACAATTTTCCGGCGAAGCGGCGGCGGGCGGCGCACGGCGGCGGCGTGAGGCACGACCGGAATCGATCTCCCTCCAATCAGCCTGCACTAGAAGGCTGAAGGATTTTATCGCCAACGGATTCTCCTCGAAAAACTAGGACGAAAACAATTTTCCGGCGAAGCGGCGGCGGGCGGCGCACGGCGGCGGCGTGAGGCTTATAGAGAGGAGAGGGGGCGGCGGCTACAATTAGGTTTAGGGTTAGGAGTCTAATGATCAA
>KV009408.1:150562-172718 GCA_001598015.1 Dorcoceras hygrometricum | reverse complement strand
TTAGCGTGGATGACGTAAGCGTTGCTGCTTTGAGTCTTGTTGGAGAAATCTTTTGGCAGGTCTCATGACGTCAGCAGCGTGTGTTGTCGTTGTGTGGCTGACGTAAGCATTGCTGTTGAGAGATCTTTCGGTGAATCTGTTAGCAGATTTGATGACGTCAGCATCGCGTGGTTGCTTAGCGTGGATGACGTAAGCGTTGCTGGTTTGAGTCTTGTTGGAGAAATCTGTTGGCAGGTCTCATGACGTCAGCAGCGTGTGTTGTCGTTGTGTGGCTGACGTAAGCATTGCTGTTGAGAGATCTGGTTGTTGGCAAGGAGTTCCTTACGCCGTCGTTTCTGGAGAGATCTGATTCTAGCGTAGTGTGAGACCAGACTTGCTTACGTAAGCAGAACTGTCCGCGGTTTTGGCGCTGTGCGTTGTTGTTAGCGTGTTTCCAGATCTCATCGTCTTTTTGGATCAGATTTCTCCGTGGTGTGATGCGACGTCGTTTTGGGGTCGTAATTGTGTTTAGCGTGCGTAGTTGGTGAGGTCTGTTTTGTCGGTGGGTTATTTAAACAGATCTCTTGCGCCTATAAATTAGAAGCGTTGGCTTCGTTGCTTTTCACCAGATCCCATACTTAGAGAAATTTATCAGACTTTCGTTCTCTGTTTTCTCAAACCCTTGTCACTGTTCACCGTGAACTTCTCCGGCCTTTTCTCGTCGATTCCGGCCACCGGTTTTCACGTTCGAGGTAGCGTTGGACTCCTCTTGGAAAGCTCTTTCATCTCATACCCATATTGGAAGCTAGAGTTGGCTGAATCGAAAGCCCGAAGTTGCTTTGGTTGTTCGCGCGTTGCGTGGTTGCAGGTAGCCTTTTGATTTTACGTTGGGATCTTGTTCTTGGCGTTGTTTTAAGCTTCCTAGTTAGTCGTTTGGGTAGGATTGAAGGCTGGGTCGTATTTATGAATTTCTGGCCGTGAGTTGTTGTGAGATGTCGTGAGTTTTTGCAGGCTCGTTCTGAATTGTGTATGCATGTAATTTAACAGATTTCCGGACTGATATTTCGTGAGCCTTGTGGTGGTGAGCGCTTAGCAGAATTCAGGTACGGTTTGAGCTTGTAAATTACAACAAGGTGACGGCTTGGATGAATTGTGAGATGGCTTTTCTGGCTTATGTGTTTACTTTCCTGTTGAGGCTGCCAATCTATGAGATGGCCGTGTGTTATGTGATATGTACTTGCTAATGTTGCTACTGCTTTCGCATATGTTGATATGCTTGTCATTTCCAGCATGCGCATACACGTATTTTCATCTCATTCCAGTTTTATTGCCATCGTTTCGTTGTTCTTGTTCTGTTTCTTACCAGGATGCGAGGGCGAGCGACAATACCGCACTCTCATCTCCCTACTGGGTTATGTTATCCCCTATGCGTCGAGTGGCTAACTACCACAGTTCATAGGTTGGGCAACAGCAGGTCGAGTTGTTTGATGCATCTGGTATTCGGGTGTTGTGTCCCGGCGAGTGGTTAGCTACCGCACTTGGAACACACCCAGTGGCCACCGTTTGTTGCAAATTCAGTTGAGCTGTGCATTGAGTTCCTTGACTTCCTTCTCGGTTGGAGTCTGTTGTTGTTGTTCAGCATCTCATGCATAGCATCTGCATTTTATTCTTGCTGCTTATTGCTGATTTATAGTTGCTCTCCGTACTGGGGTTTGACCCCATGTTCCTCTGGGGCTTGGTTTGTTTTCCTTGCCTGTTGTGTTGTCCAGGTCATACAGCTGGTCGTGGTGCAGGTCCAGCTGGAGGTGCCCCAGGAGGTGGTTGAGTATCCCAGTAGCGTATAGCATATATTTATGTATCAGTATTATTAGCCAGGGGATGCCCTGTGCTTTGTCGTTGTATCCAGTTTCTGGAGTATGTTACATGTTTTGTTGCTATACTTGATTGTTTCATTGTTATGTTGGTTTTCCAACTGGGATATATATATATATATATATATATTTTTTTTTTTTTGAGTATCGCATTATTTTAAATTGGGTGTTTTAAACCTTCGGGCCTAAAAGCAAAAATTTTACCCACTTTTTGATAAGCTTCCGCATGTGTTGGGTTTTTACTTTGTTTAGAGCACGAGGCCTGACACGTAGTTTCTTAGGTTTGGCTGGTTATTATAGACGTTTCATTGAGGGTTTTTCTTCAATAGCCAAGCCGATGACGCAGTTGACTTAGAAGGATAGAAGATTTTTGTGGACAGATGAGTGTGAGTCGAGTTTCCAGTTGCTTAATGAGAAGTTGACTAGTGCTCATGTGTTGGCTTTACCGTCGGGTTCTCGAGGTTTTGTTGTTTGTTCCGATGCTTCTCTGAATGGTTTGGGGTGTGTATTGATGCAGAACGGGTGAGTGATAGCTTATGCGTCTCGACAGTTGAAGCCCCATGAGACGAGGTACCTCGTTCATGATCTGGAGTTGGCTGCCATTGTTTTTGCGTTGAAGATTTGGCGTCATTACTTGTATGGTGAGCAGTTTGTGGTGTACACAGACCATAAGAGTTTGAAATATATCTTCACTCAGTCAGATCTGAATATGAGAAAATGTCGTTGGATGGAGTTGCTCAAGGATTTTAACTGTGAGATTCAGTATCAGCCTGGGCGGATGAACTTAGTGGCAGATGCTTTGAGTAGGAACGCCTAGCCTGCAATGTTGACGTCGTTGAGTATATCCAAAGTCCATGAGTATTTGGGGACTTCTGGATGGCGTTTTCAGCCAGATGATAAGTACTTCATGGTTTCTTATTTTCAGGTTGAACCATGGGTGATTGCAGACATTAGAGCAGCGTAGAGGATTGACCCGTATATTCATGAGTTGAAGATTAAGGCCCAGAATGGTTAGTCAAAAGATTTTTCCGTTGCTTCTGATGGATGCTTGAGATAATGATAGATTGGTTGTTCCGCATTTGATTGATCTGAAGGAAACCATCTTGAACGAGGCCCATTGCAGTCGTCATAGTGTGCATCCGAGCGAGAAGAAGATGTATCATGCCTTGAAGTCTCACTACTGGTGGGAATGTATGAGGAATGAAATCTCTGGATTTGTAGCAAGATGTCTGAACTGTCAACAGGTCAAGACCCAGAGAATGAAACCTGGTGGATTGTTGCAGAGTTTAAAAGTACCTCAATGTAATTGGGAGCACATGGCCATGGATTTTGTGACTCACTTACCTCGTTCAAACAAGGTGTGATGCGATTTGGGTTGTTATTGACAGGCTTTCGAAGTCAGTCCATTTCATTCCCTATGATATGAGGTGTTCCATTAAGAAGATGACAAGACTGTACGTTGACCATGTGGTTAGATTGCATGGAGTGTCGGTTTCGATAGTGTTTGATAGAGATCCAAGATTTACATCTCGATTTTGGAAGAGCTTGCAAGCAGCGATGGGTTCGAGATTGGCTATGAGTGCGGCTTATCATCCTCAGACAGATGGCCAATCCGAGAGGACCACAGTTTTTGGAGGATATGTTGCGAGCTATAGTGATGGTTTCAGTGGTGGCTGGCAAGATTCTTTATCCCTGGTAGAATTTTCGTATAACAATAGCTACCAAGTGACTATAAGGATGGCCCCATTTGAAGCTTCGTACGGTCGTAATTGTAGATCGTCGATTTGTTGGGAAGAAGTTGGTGAGAAACAGCTATATACACCTGAGTTTGTGCGGCATATGAAATATCAGGTCGTGTTGATTCGAGGTAGAATGAAGGCTGCACAAGATCGCCAAGCTAGCTATGCTAACAAGAGGCATAGGCCTTTGGATATTCAGGTTGGCGATCGAGTGTTTCTGAAAGTTTCTCCTTTCAAGAGCGTGATGAGATTCAGGTTTAAGGGTAAGTTGGCTCCTAGATTTGTTGGTCCCTTTGAGATTGTTGAGAGGATTGGATCTTTGTCATACCGATTGCAGTTGCCTGCAGAGTTAGCAGCGATACATGATGTGTTTCATGTATCAATGTTGAGGAAATATGATCCAGATCCGTCCCATGTGTTAAGGACTGATGAAGTTGAGATGGATTCAACCCTGAGCTATCTTGAGTATCCAGTGCAGATTCTGGATAGGAAGGAGAATCTGTTGATAAACAAGAATATTCCGTTGGTGATGTTCCAATGAAGCAGGCATGGACAAGAGGAAGCTACCTGGGAAGTTGAAGAAAAGATGAGACAGGAGTGGCCTCATCTGTTTGAGCTTATGCAGTAGTAACCCAGGTAATATTCTAGCTTGTTAATTGCGTACTGAGTTACTTTGGTGCTTTTAGTAGAGACTGTTTGTATATTAGAAATTACTGAATTGCTGTATTTCAGTCCTGGTGATCCTTTGGTTTTCGTTAGTTGAGATCTGTACCTGTCACCTGATTTCAAGGACGAAATCTCTTAAGGTGGGGAGGATGTGAGGACTGGAAATCTTTAGTTAGAAATTAACGAATTATTCAAATCTGAATGGTGGTTTAGTCCCGAGAGGTATCTCATGCTGAGTAAGCTGTTAGGAGTTTCATATTTGACATAGAAGTGTATCGGGTGTGTATCGTTGAGTAAAGGAGAGAGTAAGTGTTGGAAAGAATTGGTGTATCGGGAGAAGTTGGAGTTCAGATTTGGAGAACACCCCGCGCAAGTAAATTAGAAGCGCTGTGAGAAACAGTTTGGTTCGCGGTTTGAGTAGACAGGTTCGTTGTTCTCAGATTTGAGTAAAATCTGGGTGTCCAGATCTGACCCTTCTACGTGTTGTCGTAGCGGCGGATCCGGATCCCGCTCTCGGGGCGCAGCGGAAGATTTCAAAATTTTGCACCGATAATGGTCAATACATAACAATAATAACAAATAAACATACATAGGATGTTTGATTTGGTACCTTGCTGGCGTCTAGGCGCCTGGCTTCGACAAATTTCACGAGGAAATTGGCACTTCAACGGTTGGCGGTTGTCGTTCTCTGAATTCGGTCCACGACTGAAATCATGATCCCTTTGTCGGTATGCACTAGAAAACACGACAAATGTTTCATGGATGGAATCTACACATTAAGACGGTCGGAACAAGTCCAACCACGGCAGGCGGTGCATGTCGACGGGCGGCGGCGCGAGGGAGGGGGTGGCGGCCGTGTGGAGAAAGGAGGAGAGGGGGCGGCTACTTTAGGGTTTTTGGGGTAGTAGAGTTGTGTCATGAAAACCCTAGGTCATGTATTTATAGACTTGTGATGGGCTTGAACCGGCCCAATGGGCCTGGGTCAGGCCCAGTCCCGTATGAACATTCGGTTCAACTGCATCACCGTGGCTCCATCATAGTTCCGATCGACGATCAGATCGGACCGAACTACACAGTTTACAAAACTGAGTATTATGATGTGAAAACAATTTTTCACACCACCTAGTCCAAAATTGCAGTTTAGCCCCTCCAAGTTTCAAGGATAGTCAAACTAGCCCAAACTTTAGGGAAATTGCATTTTGACCCCTGTTGAATTTTAGGAAGTCGCACTTCCATCCTTCCTCCTCCTATGCTCAACAAATTGAGCTCAATTTCCGTGCGGAAATCGAGAAGCTAGTACTTGTGTGACCCTCAATGGTTGAGGGATACAGTTAGCCGTGGGCCCACAATAATTGCGACTCCGAAAACACATTTTCGGACTGACCCATAAGATCATGGTAAAGCGCCTAGCAACATCTCCCATGATCTCCTAGGTATCACTGATAGTGTCTGCAAGAATCAGTCGGTCATGGTTAGCGTACAGTACGGTCCTTTCAACACATATATCCAGATCAGATCAACGACCATTGGTAAATCGAGAGTCGCTAGAGATCCAATAACCATGTATACATCTTGGAGATCAAATAGTGACATCGCGTGTGTTACTAGGTAAACCCATTTACCGAAAACACATCTAGTACTCTGGCCAGAGATTTATCACATTATTATCTCCTCAGTTAGCGTATATCCACGCACAAAGTCGAGCGGTGAATCCTCGACAACGAAGCATCGACTCCTACATGCATCGGGACCTCACCCAATCTCGCCACCTGGTGTCCCCAACAGAGTCGGTAAACGGGTCAAAGTGAGGCACCTATCATGTAGAGTGTCAATGACGTTTCGAGTAGTTAGGGCTAATCTGTACAACCACGACCTCGAACTTATCCACTCGACAAATGGTAACCACTTGGAAAGTCCGAACGAGGGTAGTTCGATAGATCACCAGGTCACTATCCATCTGCATGCTCAGAACATCACAATGTTCCCTACCAATGAAACGTGGTACTTCACATCGCTGATGCTAGTCTCAAGCTCGGGCGGCCTTATCCTCATTTTGACGGCCCAATCGACTAGGAACGAGTTTAGAATACACAGTGACTATTAGATGTGTTTCATGATAGCCATCATATCCACTATCACATCTAACATACACTATGGTGCATTCTAGGTCTTTATCCAATACAATTGTTAACATTTATAAAATAATGAAGATAAAGAATGCCATAAAAGAATACGAATTTCATAAATAAATATCGTTATACAAAGAGTCAATAAGAACCCACACGCCACAAGTTGGATAGTTGGGCATCTACTCTAACACTACGAATGAGCGATTTGTTTTGATCGGGAGACGAAACGATGTTGTTTTGAATTACCCGGGTAGACGTGGGTTGAGTGTAAGTGATGCGATGTCGTTTAGCGAGCATCAGATTTGATGAGAGATGGACCCCGGTGCGACGTCGTTTGGTGGTAGTCGGATTTGGTTAGCGTAGAGGAGTCAAAGCTGGTTTAGTGCTCAGATCTGATTTGGTCGGTGGCACTGTAGCATTGACTGGAGAATATATATATATGAGTGTTGATCAACACTTAACGAATTTGAGACCTGATATTTCTTATCTTCTTCCTCAGAGAGCTTTCAACCTATATCTGATTTCAAACCCTTAATGTTCATCCGAACACAAATTCGGCGATTTTCGTTGATTTACGCCGTCGTTTGAAGCAAGGTCGGTGGCGCTGAGCTCGTCTCCTCTAGATCTTTCGATTGATACCAATTTGGATCTTTAGATTGGCGTATTGAGGGAGCACGAAGTAGTTGCAGGGTTTGAATATCATCGCGTTTTCTGGCCAGTAGTTCTCTCGTTCTTAAGCAGCTTTGGGTAAGTGATTTCTCCCTATTCTAAGCTTCGATTAGAGCTGGTTATGTTGTTGAGGTATTGGTTTGGGTTGGGTTGTTGTTAGCACCCAAATCTGTTCCAGTATAGTTATCCTTGAGCTGTTTAGGTATGGCTGAGAAGGTGGTAGCTACGTGATTGTTCGAGCAGCTTCTGTTAGGTGTTCTTCGAGAGCTGTTGGAGCTGTGTTCTCGTGCGTGAGTTGCTGGACGTGTGCCCCTGTGCGATCTGTTGAGGTAGTAGTTGTACGAGTTTGAGGTACGATGAGTTCATACTAGCAGCTTTGATATAATCATGTTAATATTTCCTGTGTGATGTGAGCTGCTGTGTGGCGTGATCTGTCGTGTATATGTGCTAACTGAAATTGTCTAGTTGTGCAGTTAATTGCTGGTTCTCTGTTTGAATTGCTTATGTGTTATTTATATGTGTTTATTATGAGCTGGAATTGCCTTGCATACACGCATATCATATTGAGCCTGGTTTCTATGAGAACCGATCGTTGTATAGTACCAGTATGCTGAATCTATGATTTTGAAAATAAAATGATTGAGGTGCTGATTGGATTTTGTACCCTCGACTCTCTTCGTGAGGTTTGTCGATTGCCCTGAGGTTCACTTGGGTAGCTCCCACCCCTCAGCTAGCATGAATGACACCGGTGGGTTGAGAGATTACATTGCAAGCTACTGGTTCTGCATGTGAAGGGCATGGGTAGCACCCGTGATTCCACATGCGATGTGGCCACTAAATTATTTTTTCACTGCCGAGCTTTGGGCATGGATCGTTGTTGATACCTGATGAGCTTTCATGGTACCCAGAACATGCATTCACGACATTGAGATATTGCATGTTTTATATGTTAGCTGGTTTTATTGATGCTTTTCGTACTGAGGTTTGACCTCAGTTTATTTTCCCGTTTTTGGGCCGCTTTGGTCTGTGTTGGCCTTTGCAGGATCTTCAGGTAATCCAGCTGGATCGAGTGGAGCGTCAACTGGTAGATCCCCGTTTTGAGTCCCAGGTATTTATACTATGTATTGAACCAGGGGATGCCCTGCGTGATTATGTATTTGGGGATCTGTATTTGTATTTTACCTGTATTTTTTGTTGATGTTGTTGGATTTTTTAGTCAAAATCCATATTTTGAGTATGATTGTGTTTTAAGGGTTGATGTTAGTTCAGGCCCAAAACGAAAATTTTTATCCCGCATTTCTAAGCTTCCATGTGATTAAGATTAATTGAGTAATTAATATGTGATTTGGCGCATCGGGCCCGACAGTCATTTACAAACAAAAGTTCAAGATATGTGCCTAGACTCAAGTGTGATGGAAAAGAATCGAGCTAGTCCCAGTTTAAGCTCTGATACCAAAAATATAAGGCCCGGTTCTCTAAATCAGTGATTAATTACTCAATTAATCACAATTACACGAAAGCATAAAATATGGCCTAAAATTTTTTGTTTGGGCCTGAACTGGAAATATCATTTAAAATACAATTATAGTATAAATTTGGATTTTAAATAAAAAATCCCAACAACAATAGCAACAACAGCGTACAAGTAAAATACGATTACAGATCCCCGAAATACAGTATTTGCACAGGGCATCCCCTAGTTCAATATATCAATACATAATATATATAACTGTGACTCAAAAAGGGTATCTACTAGCAGACGCTCCACTCGGTCCGGCTGGATTACCTGAAGATCCTTCAAAGGCCAACACACACCAAAGCAGCGCAAGAAGGAAAAATAAAACGAGGTCAAACCTCAGTACGAAGAACATCAATAAAGCATCATTCATATCATACATGCAATATTTCAAACGTCCAATGCATGTAGGTTACCAAGAATCATCGGTAAATAAGGCACTACAACTCAGCTGTGCAATAAAATCTCAAAATCATTCAGAATCCAAATCTCAGTAACTCAGCTGGCTATCACGACTCAGTGACGACATTGGATTCTCAGCACGGCGACTCGACCGACAAATCACGACTCAGCGATTATCAGGGCTCAAAGAAAACAGGCTACATATGTTATGCGTGTATGCTCTACTAGCTCACCAAGAAACTCAACAGAAACTGCCTGAAAGCTCAAATATGCCAACACATAACAAATCAGCTAGTATCTAAGCTCGTTAAGCCTACTGCCTACGATCGAGAAGCCCATACCAGTCACAACTACACAACGTAGGACCAACCATCCCGAATCGAAGCTTAGAACAAAACGAAATCACTTACCCAAGCGCTCAAAAGAACGGAGAAACTATCGGCCGAAAATCACGAAAATGCCGAACACTGCAACTACTTCGCACTTCCTCGACAAGCTGACCCAAGCCTCCAAAATGGTACCTAATGAAAGATCTTGAAAAGACGAACTCAGCGCCACCATTCTTGCTCGAAACGACGGCGTAAATCGACGGCAATCGGAAGAAATCGAGTACGATGAACAGTAAGGGTTTGGGGAACAGTATATATCGAAGGCTCTCTAGAAAGAAGATAGGGAATATCGGATTTGAAAATTGGCTAAGTGTTGTTCAACACATATTTATTCTCCCCGTCAACGCTACAGTGTAAGTCAACCAACTCAGATCTTAGCATTGCACCAGATTTGACTCCTCTACGCTATACCAGCTCGCTACCACCAAACGACGTCGCGTAGGAGTCCCGCTCAGCACGACCAGCTCACTGACTCAACAATACACGCTACTCAAGCAGATCACGTTTCGCGTCAGATCTCGCGCACCTATCAGCTCATATCAAATTTGATACCAGCTCGGGAACATCCCAGCACGCTGTTTCCCAAAGCTGGTACGAACAGCTGCTCACACTCATCGAACAGATACGCCCAAACAGCTACACCTCCAGATCACACCATCAGCACAGGTCACAATCCAACCAGCGTCTGAACTGGTAACCCAGAACGACGTCGCACTGCCTCCAGATCCGGACAACCCGGAACCGATCTACACCAAATCACGAACCAAGCCGGTCCACGTAGCGCTACGAGCTCACTCGCACGGGGCATTCCTCTCGAACTCGGGGCTCAACTACTCAAATATGCCCGCATCCAAAGCTGATTTCAACGAACAGCTTTGACCAGTTCTCCTAGGCTGGATACCCGATAGTTCATAAGGCACGCTTCTCCGATTTAATCCTCATTCCGGTCTAATAAATTTATTACCACTATATAACAACTTCAATAAAAAAATTCGCAGTGTTTGTTTAATTTACAGCTTTCTACATCTCGCATTTCATGTTTTAAAACTATTTTCAAGCTTTCAATTTTCAGAGAGTATTTCGGGTTTCTTTTCGAATGATTTTAATCATATCTGATATACTTCTCGGTGCTAAAATCTTTCAAGAACCAGAGCTATTGCAGCTCAAGTTTTCATAGATCATATCACACGCGATCTGAATCAGCACACAACGCTGCTCCGTGCTGATGCAGCTTAGGCGCGATCTGATGTTTGGAGGTTGCGTGCTATTTTTCTTAACCTATTTAAAATGCACGTAATCTGGGTATTTCGATCAATAAACTAGTAACAGAGCAATTTGGTACCGATTTTCCGTTTCCATCACTAAGATAAAGATTATTTTTCTTTATCTACCTAGATTATTATAATTTTTCGATATCACTCACAATTATAAAATTTGGGAAATTATTAATCGGAAATAAAAAAAAATGTTATTAAGTTTAGAAAATTATCTAACCGTGTAAAAATGCAACGATTGCGATGGGGAATTAGTAAAGTCTTGCGGTCAATTTAGTGAACCCTTATTTAATGTGACCAAAATACTTGCACGTAATCATTTGCAATTGCACTTCTATTATTTTATTTTGGTTTATAAAATCATATTTTACTATTATTGAATATATGGATCGGAGGTGTGGTGTACGCTATTAATATTACAACGTTTACAAAACTTTTCTTTGAGATCTATTCGAGTTAATTTTGTGATTAGAATTTACGAAAAATCACGAAATATTATTGAGTGCAATAATTGATCCTACTAGGTAGTTCAGGTCAAACCGTGACGTTCGAATGGTTGTACGGTTTAAAATATTGGATGTTGCACCGTTACCACTAGCTATAACTTTTGGTAAAGCGGCAAGCGTTCGGTCCTACAATTGGTATCAGATTCAAGGTCACGGGTTCGATGCATTGACTGCAAGGAGCCCAAATATTGAGGGAGGGATTGTTGAAGTGCAATAATTATCCTACTAGGTAGAGCGGTCGAACCGTGGCGCTTTAGTTGCTATATAATTTAAAAGTTTGAAGTTGGACCGTTATCACCATCTATTGTTTTTGGTAAAACAACAAATGTTCGGTCCTACAAATATATCTTTTTATGTCAAAATATTATTTTTCACCGTAAATATAGATCGGGTAAATCAATTACACGGATATATTTCCATGAAACTATCACACAAAAGCTACTGATCCCTATATTACATTATTTTGATATGTTAGGTAAATCCTACCCTTTTTTCGGATATATTTCCATGAAACGATTACACAAAAGCTACTGATCCCTATATTACATTATTTTGATATGTTAGGTAAATCCTACCCTTTTTTTTATCTTCCGTAATTTTCTTACATCCTCCTCCTTCTCTCTCTAATTTTCCCAGTCAACCAGCCAAATAATACAAATTATTTATGCTTAATATATATATAAATATTCGATGTTTATAAATTTTCATTCATTCAAAATAATGAAGTATATATGATTTTTAAAATTATATATATGCTTATGCAACGTATGCGTATTGAAGCATAGTAAAATTCATGGGAGGGACTCTAAACAATTTAACGAGCATGGTAAATATAATAAAATTTAAAGAGTTCTCATGAATATGCATAAACCAGGCCGAAATATTTCTATTAGTATATTCAGTATTGAAATTTTGGTTAGGCGACAAAAATATTGCGACTTTTTTGTATTAAAAAAATTTAATCCTTAGTAAAATTTATTTGTTTACTTTTCATTAGTTTCTGGAAATTCTAAAGGATACAGTTAACAGTAGCACACCCTTGATTCTAAATTCTCTAGAAGAAATTTATTACAAATAAAGTTTATATATTTAGTAGGACATGCCTCAACTTTGACTTAAATGTTGAATTTCAAATTCAAAAGTAATTTTAGTCCAATCTGATGGCTAGGAATTGTCAAACAAGATGGTAAAGCATTGTCGAGTTTAATAATCCAACTGCAAATATTACTCTTTCCGCGTTAAATGAATATACAAAGTTTTATTTGTTATTCTTGCAGATTAAAATAATAATCGGAAGAAATATGTGTAAACAAGCTTCCTATTTTCGGTTAGTTTCTTGGTTCAAAAATTGGTTTCATATTTCTTAAAACTTTGGTTATTATGAATATTTAATAAAAAAATATTCTCTCGATCCAAAGTTATTTAGTTCACAAAGACTAAGAAAATCATTAGATTACAAAGTTTACAATCAAACTTCATGTTTTAATCTTACTACTTCATTTAACAGATGAGGGTTCGGCATGAATTACCTAAGCATGGAGATGTGGAAGACGTTATGCACTATTGCTAGGGTGGGGGTAGAGCAACATGGTATGACAAGGTCCCCGCTCTCTTGAGGACTTACCCTTCTTTCCAAACCTCTTCACGTCCTTCATGGGTGCTACCTTAAAAAAAACATGGTCTCCGACGGCAAACTCCAACTCCCTATTCCTCAGATCAGCATAACTCTTTTGTCTACTCTATGCGGTCCTCATCCTATATATGATCCTCAATATTGTAGCTGTTGTCTGATGGACAATCTCCGATCCCAAGTATGCTCGGTCACCAAATTCCTCCCAATGAATGGGGGACCTACACTTCCTCCCACATAAGGCCTCGCAGGGTGCCATGCATCTAGAAGCTTGAAAGCTGTTGTTGTATGCAAATTCTACTAGAGGTAGCTTGGTTTCCCAACTCCCCTAAAAATGATAGACAAGCTCGCAACAGATCCTCTAGTATCTGGTTCACCCTCTCAGTCTGCTCGTCTGTCTGGGATGAAAAGTCGTGCTAAACTATAGCTTCATCCCTAGTGACGCATGACGACTCCTTTAGAAAGTCGATGTAAAGCGAGTATCTTTGTCAGAAACGATCGAAACTACAATGTCGTGCAGTCTGACAATCTCTCGGATATACAACTCTACAAATTGCGTCATAGTTGTTGGATCAGTGTAACAGATCAGATATGGAGTTTGATGAACACAAAAATTGCTCTCATGTTACTGACAATCTACACAAGTGAGCAGGTATAAGCTGTAGCAGATCAGATCAAACAAGAGCTGCAAGTTGAAGCAGTGTGCTGAAGCAGATCAGATCGGACAAGAGCTGCGAGCTGAAGAAGTGCACTGAAGCAGATCAGATCGAACAAGGTGGCGAGCTGAAAAAGTGCGCTGTATAAACAAAGTGCGCAGTTCAGCAAAGAAGAAGATCATCTTAGAAGCGTCGATCAGCTTAGAGCGTATCAAGCTCAGGGAAGATCAACTCACGCAACCAGATCACAGAATAACAGCTCATAGATGTACAAAAAAGAGTGAAATAGCTCAGACCTGAACAAGTTAGAACAGAGCAGAAGACAGATCAGATTAGGTGAATCATCTCCGACGTACAGATCAGCTCAGAGGTATAAGCTGGAGAAACACAGGCCAGATCACAGTAGCACAGCTCAGAGCTGTACAGAGAAGAATGAAATGGCCCAGAGCTGTACAAAAACAAAGAAATGGCTCAGATCTGTACGCAGAACAACGAAACAGCTCAGAGCTGAAGAAATAAGAACGAAATAGTTTAGAGCATGTGAGACCCGAAAGTTTATTGGATTAATTGAGTTAATTAATCGGGTTTAACATAGACCAGATTTAGCTTGAACAAATCTGGGATGGACCAGCTTTGAGCTGGTATGCTTGACGTAGTTATCGGGTCCGTATAAGTCCTTAAAACAACTCTGAAAGTGTTGGAGATTTTCTGTGGGAAATGATCATATTTGAGTGTTGGTCATCTTTGGTTGATCGTATTCAGATTCGATGGTCAAATCTGATGGTCGCGGGCTATTTTGGTTACGCGTGTTGAAGGTTCTACGCGGGTAGCGATGTGACATCGTTTTGGGAGAAACCAGATCGGAGTTACGAGTGTTGTTAGTGATACGTGGACAGGTCCTGTTCGTAGTCCTGGTTCGTAGTTATGGGGTAGACCGGTGCGGTTCAGAGATTTCATATTTGGCGGGTTTTATGAGTCAGATCTGAGAACGCGATGCGACATCGTTTAGAGATTCAGATTTGGCTAGCTGGATGATGTGTCCTAGTGAGCGAGCGGTCCTCGGTGCGATGTCGTTTGGATGAGTTCCAAATCTGTTTTGGCATAGAGTCGGAGTGATACTCAGATCTGATTTGGGATCAGCTTTGGACCTTAAGTTGTCGGTGGCTGCTGTTCATCAATTTTGGGACACTTAAGCGGTATATTTAGAGGACTTTGACTCTGGTCTCGCCATTACTTCCCGACACTTAGAAGATATTTCTTACCTTAACCCAACTCTGTCGCGATACCCTAGCTACTGTTCACCGAACCTTATCTTCTCCGACTGCCGGTGGTAGATAGCTCCGACGAACGCAAGAGTGGTGGCGCTGGACTCCTCTTGCCAATATCGTTCTTTCTATACCTCTTTCGCAGGCTTGGTGTTAGCTCGAAGAGGATCGCGAAGGAAGCTTCCTTGTGTAGTCTGTTAGCATTTGGGCCGTCGTTGGGTAAGTGTTAGTTCCTACCTTGTGCTTCGTTAGAGCTGTTGGTTGAGCTCGAAGGGTAGGACAGAGCTGGTGGAGCTCGTAGCTCCCAGTTCATAGCTCTAAGCTTTGCGTCCCTGAGTTGTTGCTCGTTTGTGGTAATTGTAGCTCAGAACTAAGGTACGGATGTGAGCTTGTTTTACAGCTTGGCTTTGGCATGGATTTTATGTGTGCTGTTGTGTATGCTCCTATGTTGTTTTTGTGTGCTACTGTTGCGTTGATTATTGCAAGCTGTTACATTGCATACACGCATTATTCATGTTGAGCTCAGAGCTTGCTAGCTTTTCCTCGTTGGTTGATCTATGCGTACCAGGATGCTTGTGTTGGAGGCCGAGCGGGTAACTCCCGTGTCCCTCATCTCCCTGCTGGGATCTGTCAGCCGCTATGAGCCGAGTAGGTAGCTCCCACATCTCATGAGCTGGGCAACAGCAGGTTGAGGGGATTGTTATGCATCTGGTACCGTGTGTTGAGACGAGTGGGTAGCTCCCATATTCTCACACACACCATGGCAACTTTCTTCCAGTTGCTTGGTTATCGTTGTTGAGTTGTATCTTGAGATATTTTGGCTCCCTGCCTTCGGTTGTAGCCTTGTTCTCATGCATAGCATCTGCATATTATCTATTGCTATATAACTGCTGTTTTCAGTTCTCCGTACTGGGTTTTGACCCCATGTCCCTCTGGGGCTGGTTGTTTGTTTGCCTGTGTGTGTTTTTAGGTTATCATGGTTTCTCATCTGGTCGTGGAGTTGATCCAGCTGGTAGTGCCCCAAGAGGTGGTTAGACTTCACCAGTTATATATAGTAGATACATGTTATAGAGTATTGTATCTATGTTGAGTGAGAGACTCATCTGTTTGTAATTGGGAGTCACTCTATGCCTGTATGCTAGTTGTGTTGTAGTTGGTTTTCGAGCGTTGTAAAACCAATATTTTGAATGTCATTGTATTTTAACTTATGTTTTCTAAGTCAGGCCCAAGAGAAAAATTTTAGCCACTATTTTAAATTGCTTCCGCTATTTTTATTGCATGGTTTATCTCTGTGTTGAGCACGAGGTCTGACATTTTTGGTATCAGAGCTTAAGCTAGGATAAGCTCGATTTCTTTTGATCACACTTGAGTCTAGGCACAGTGTTGCTTGTTGCATGTGCATGACTATGTGATTTGTTTGTTATGTGACCTTACTGTTCTAGTGATCTCGTCGATGCCGCCTAGACGTATGGGTAGGAGGACAGATTCCGGAGGAATCCGAGGGTCAGAATGAGGAAGTGCGGCGTAGTATTCCTCTTTGTAGATGTGCTAGAAAGGTTGAGGATGAGGTAGATGAGCTGGTAGCCCGTGTGAATGACATGGAACTTGTGATGGCGAGGTTCCAGCGGATGAACCCTCAGACGTTTAACGGTGATGAGCCTAGTTCCAATGCAGAGTCCTAGTTGCAGCACATTACCGGGTTGTTTGATCGTGTGAGGTACGATGAAGAGTGTAGGTTGAGTTTGGCTACGTTTCAGTTGAGGAGGAATGCTGAGCGTTGGTGGAGAGGTGCTTCTTGAGCTCTAGAGGAGATCGATAAGGGATCTCGGGGAACAGTTTCTGTACTTCCTTTCGACAGGAGTACATCCCTGAGTCCTATGTTAACGCCAGGGAGTGTGAGTTTGATAACCTGGTGTAGGGGACTATGTCTGTGGGGGAGTATTCCCGGAGATTTTCTTCTATTCTTGCGTATGTTCCGCATGTTTCTGGCCGAGAGAGGGCGAAGAGGAACAAGTTCTTGGAGGAGCTGAATGAGGAGTTGTATTCTTTGGTGCTGGCGAGTTCACCGACTAGTTATGCGGATGCGATGGACAAGGCTACGGATATTGAGGAGGGACTACAGAATCGTAGGTCTCATGTTAGGCCGCAAGTGTTGCAAGGTAACCGTCCCATGGTTCCGAGGGTGCAACCTTCCCATTCTTTGCAGTCATCCCAGCCACCCCAGCAGCAGGCAACCCAACAGTCTGGATACCACAGGTTTAGGCCTTGTGGTCATCGGTTCAAGAAGAAGTCGGGTTCTAGTTCTTCTGGTTCGGGCAGTTCTAGCAGTAGTAGTCCAAGGTCCGAGTTTTGTGGCCAATGTGGAGGAAAGCATCCTACGGTGCAGTGTGTTGGCGTGCAGGACGCGTGAAACAATTGCGGGCAGTATGGACACTTTGCGAGAGTGTGTCCTTTGGTTGGATCTCAGCACAACGCTGCCCCATCGCAGGGTCGTTCGGGAGTAGGGGTCGTTCTTTCCCTGTGCAGCAAGAGAGGATGAGAGAGACGCAGTTTATGCCTTTCCAGTAGCCTGGTCCTTCACGGTTTGAACAGTCTTCCTAGCCTCATGTCTCAGGACCCCAGCATGCCCAGGTGAATGCCATGACGAGGGAGCAAGCGGAGGGCACGCCAGTAGGAGTGATTGAAGGTGCTTTATTTGTTTTTGATTTCCTGCACGTGTATTGTTTGACATTGGAGCATCACATTCTTTTCTTGCTGATGCATTTGTGGTTGAGCATGGTTTTCATACCACTTCCTTGTGTGATTTTGTGTCTGTTGCGACTCCTGTCGGCGCGAGCCTGTACTCCCAAGAGATTTTGTTGAATGTCATTCTTAGATTTTGTGAGAACGTGTTGTTAGCGAATCTGATCAGGCTAGTGATGTGGGATTTTGATTGCATAGTGGGAATGGACGTGTTGTCTTGTTATAGGGCCACTTTGGATTGTTTCCATGGCGTTATGCATTTTAGGCCTCAGTCCGGTGAGAAGTGGAACTTCTACGACCATGATTCCCAGTCGAAGATTCCTTTGGTCTCTGCTAAGGAGATGTTTAGCCTGTTGTCGTTGGAGAATGCTGGATTTATGATCTATGCTTTGGATGCATCCTATTCTTTGTGCGTGGAGCTTAGTGATATCCCCGTTGTTCGCAATTTCCCTGATGTGTTTCCGGAGAATATTCCTGGCTTTCCTCCGAGGAGGTAGATTGACTTCAGCATTGAGTTGGTACCTGGTACAGCTCCGATCTCGCGAGCCTCGTATCGTTTAGCGCCAGCCGAGTTGAGGGAGCTTAAGGTACAACTTAGCGACTTGTTGGAGAAGGGTTTCATTAGGCCGAGTATGTCCCCGTGGGGAGCGCCTATCTTGTTTATGAAGAAAAAGGATGGTTCGATGAGGATGTGCATCGACTTTCGGCAACTGAATAAGGCAACAGTGAAGAATAAGTACCCTTTGTCGAGGATCGATGATTTTTTTGACCAGTTGCAGGGTTCAACCGTGTATTCGAAGGTCGATCTGCGTTCAGGGTATCATCAGTTGCGTATTAGGGAGCAAGATGTTGCGAAAACTGCATTTCGTACGAGGTGTTTGTTGTTGTACCTATGACTTTAGAGTTTGTACATGGAGGATTTTCGTAGGAATGACATGAAATTTATAGGAAATTTGGATACCTGTAAATTTCTATGGAGTTTTAAAAAGTTAAGATTGAATACCACTTGACTTTTTAAAATTCCGTGGAAATTTACTTTGGATACCACCAAACTTTTATGGAGTTCATAAATGTGTCAATTGAATACCTTTGGATTTTTAAAATCCATCGAAATCTATAAAAGTCATTAAAAGTCATTGATTGAATACACCCCCATTACTCTTTCCGCGTTAAATGAATGCATATTAAAATAATAATCGGAAGAAATATGTGTAAACAAGCTTCCTATTTTCGGTTAGTTTCTTGGTTCAAAAATTGATTTCATATTTCTTAAAACTTTGGTTATTATGAATATTTAATAAAAAAATATTCTCTCGATCCAAAGTTATTTAATCACAAAGACTAAGAAAATCATTCAGATTACAAAGTTTACAATCAAACTTCCTGTTTTAATCTTACTAATTCATTTAACAGATGAGGGTTCTGCATGAATTACCTATGCATGGAGATGTGGAAGACGTTATGCACTGCTGCTAGGCTGGGGGTAGAGCAACATGGTATGACAAGGTCCCCGCTCTCGCGAGGACTTACCCTTCTTTCCAAACCTCTTCACGTCCTTCATGGGTGCTACCTTAAAAAAAACATGATCTCCGACGGCAAACTCAAACTCCCTATTCCTCAGATCAGCATAACTCTTTTGTCTACTCTATGCGGTCCTCATCCTATATATGATCCTCAATATTGTAGCTGTTGTCTGATGGACAATCTCCGATCCCAAGTCTGCTCGGTCACCAAATTCCTCCCAATGAATGGGGGACCTACACTTCCTCCCACATAAGGCCTCGCAGGGTGCCATGCATTTAGAAGCTTGAAAGCTGTTGTTGTATGCAAATTCTACTAGAGGTAGCTTGGTTTCCCAACTCCCCTGAAATGATAGCGCAAGCTCGCAACAGATCCTCTAGTATCTGGTTCACCCTCTCAGTCTGCTCATCTGTTTGGGGTGAAAATTCGTGCTAAACTATAGCTTCATCCCTAGTGACGCATGACGACTCCTTTAGAAAGCCGATGTAAAGCGAGTATCTTTGTCAGAAACGATCGAAACTACAATGCCGTGCAGTCTGACAATCTATCGGATATACAACTCTACAAATTGCGTCATAGTTGTTGGATCAGTGTAACAGATTAGATATGAAGTTTGATGAACACAAAAATTGCTCTTATGTTACTGACAATCTACACAAGTGAGCATGTCTAAGCTGTAGCAGATCAGATCAAACAAGAGCTGCGAGTTGAAGCATTGTGCTGAAGCAGATCAGATAAAAAAAATATTCTCTCAAATCCAAACTTATTTCATTCACAAAGACTAATAAAATCATTGAGAGTACAAAGTTTACGATCAAACTTCTTGTTTTAATCTTATCTAATTCATTTAAGAGATGATTTCAGTCGTCTTTATGACCATTGCAGGTCTTCCAGGTGGCACAGCAACACCGGGTGGAGTGTTAGGAATAAAATTAAGTTTTGGTGATAACAAATAAAAGAACTCGAACAATCTGTAGCAGATCAGCTGCGAGCTGAAGAAGAGTACTGCAGCAGATCATCTGCGAGCTGAATAATCATACTGCAGCAGATCAGATTAGACGAGGGCTACGAGCTTTGAGAAAACGTCTAAGCTGGAATAGTGGTTGACATCCAAACTGTCCACCAGCAGACATCCAAGCTGACCCAGCTTGGAGCAAGAGCAAATCAGTTCAGCTCAGGAGAATAGCGATTCAGTTCAGCGATCAAGTGCAGATCAAAGTTCAGCTTACAGTTCAATAGATAAGATCGAGTGAACAGCTCAGAGAAGAGAAGGTTTAGATTAGCTCAGAGCTTAGAACATATTAGAACGAGCAATCAGCACAGATAAATAGCTCAAACAGAATCAGCATGATTTACATATCAGTTCAGTGTGAAAAACTCAAAGCAGAATTCGTTGTGAACAGCTCAAAGAAGAATTCGGTGTGAACAGCTGAGAACGCCTAGCTGGTACATTACAAACCAGATAGAAACGAACAAACAAGCTTAGAGCTTAACATAATAGTATCAACAAAGAATCGACCAGCTCACAGTGAACAGAATAGTTTAGAGCATTGTATTTTAGCTCAGAACAACTCGAAAAGTTTACAGCGGTAAGATGAAGAGGTATACAAGAACAACTCAGGACGACACATTTCAGCTTAGCGAAAGCAGTATAGTTTATGGAACAACTACTTAGCTCTGGATGATGTAGATCAGCTTAGAACATCACTTTTCAGTTCAGGGAATCAACTTAGAGAAGATTCAGATCAGAGCTTGTTAGATGCCCAACTAGCCAACTTGTGGCGTGTGGGTTCTTATTGACTCTTTGTATGACGAACTTTATTTATGAAATTCGTATTTCTTTATGGCATTCTTTATCTTCATTATTGATTTATAATGTTAACAATTGTGTTGGATAAAGACCTGGAATGCACCATAGTGTATGTTAGATGTGATAGTAGATACGATGGCTATGATTAAACACATCTAATAGTCACTGTGTATTCTGAACTCGTTTCTAGTCGATTGGGCCGTCAAAATGAGGATAAGGCCGCCCGAGCTTGAGACTAGCATATGCGATGCGAAGTACCACGTTTAATGTAGGGAACATTGTGATGTTCTGAGCATGCAGATGGATAGTGACCTGGTGATCTATCGAACTGCCCTCGTTCGGAATTTCCAAGTGATTACCATTTGTCGAGTGGATAAGTCCGAGGTCTTGGTTGTACAGATTAGTCCTCACTACTCGAAACGTCATTGAGACTCTACATGATAGGTGCCTCACTTTGACCCGTTTACCGACTCAGTTGGGGTCATTAGGTGGTGGGATTGGATGAGGTCCCGATGCATGTAGGAGTCGATGCTTCGTTGTCGAGGATTCATCGCTCGCCTTTGTGCGTGGATATCCTATGCTATCTGAGTAGATAATAGTGTGATAAATCTCTGGCCAGAGTACTAGATGTGTTTTAGGTAAATGAGTTTACCTAGTAACACACGCGATGTCACTATTTGATCTCCGAGATGTATGTATAGTTATTGGATCTCTAGCGACTCTCGATTTACCTGGTCATTGATCTGATCGGGATATATGTGTTGAAAGGACCGTACAGTGCGCTAACCACGATCGACTGGTTCTTGCAGGCACTATCAGTGATACCTAGGGGATCATGGGGCGATGTTGCTAGGCGCTTTACCATGGTCCGATGGATCAGTCCGAATTGTGATTTCGGAGTCGCAATTGTTGTGGACCCATGGCTAGCTGTATCCCCGAACCATTGAGGGTCACACAAGTACTGGCTTCTTGATTCCCGCACGGAAACTGAGCTCAATGTGTTGAGCATAGGAGGAGGAATTTAGGAAGTGCGACTTCCTAAAAGTCAACAGGGGTCAAATTGCAATTTACCTAAAGTTTGGGCTAGTTTGACTATCCTTGAAACTTGGAGGGGCTAAACTGAAATTTTGGACTAGGTGGTCTGAAAAATTGTTTTCGCATCATAATACTGTTAGAGTAGATGCCCAACTAGCCAACTTGTGGCGTGTGGGTTTTATTGACTCTTGTACAAACGATCTTTATATATGATATTCGCATTTTCTTATATGGCATTCTTTACTTTCATTATGTGTGTAATGATTTTACAATTGTGTTGAGTAAAGACCTAGAATATACTAAAGCGTATGTTAGATGTGATAGTGGGTATGACGGCTATCATGAAACACATCTAAT
>KV009408.1:128925-142632 GCA_001598015.1 Dorcoceras hygrometricum | reverse complement strand
GCCAATTGTATTGGAAGGCTGTGAAAGATATTCTTAAGTACTTACGAAGGACTAAGAATATGTTCATGGTCTATGGGGGTGGTGAACTGAAATTGGAAGGCTACACTGATTCTAGCTTCCAATGTGACGTAGATGATTCGAAGTCAACCTCTGGATTTGTATTCATGCTCAATGATGGTGCTGTCTCTTGGAAGAGTTCCAAGCAAGACACCATCGCGGATTCAAACACTGAGGCTGAGTACATCACAGCATCAGCTGCTGCTAAAGAGGATGTTTGGATGAGGAATTTCGTCCAAGAGTTGGGCGTAATCCCTGATGGAGTTGGTCCAGTCCCGATGTACTGCGACAACACGGGTGCCGTTGCGCAAGCAAAGGAGCCTAGGTCTCACCAAAGATCCAAACATATACTGAGGAAATATCACATAATCCGGGATATTGTGGCTAGAGGTGACATAGCAGTCGAGAGAGTCGCCTCTGCAGACAACATTACTGATCCACTTACGAATCCCTTGCCAGGACCGTTGTTTGAACAACATCGTGAAACAATGGGACTGCGTCTGATGTGTAGTTGGCTATAGGGCAAGTGGGAGATTGTTAGAATAGATGCCCAACTAGCCAACTTGTGGCGTGTGGGTTCTTATTGACTCTTTGTATGAAGATCTTTATTTATGAAATTCGTATTTCTTTATGTCATTCTTTATCTTCATTATTGATTTATAATGTTAACAATTGTGTTGGATAAAGACCTGGAATGCACCATAGTGTATGTTAGATGTGATAGTGGATATGATGGCTATCAAGAAATACATCTAATAGTCACTGTGTATTCTTAACTCGTTCCTAGTCGATTGGGCCGTCAAAATGAGGATAAGGCCGCCCGAGCTTGAAAATAGCATCTGCGATGCGAAGTACTACGTTTCATTGGTAGGGAACATTGTGATGTTCTGATAATGCAGATGGATAGTGACCTGGTGATCTATCGAACTACCCTCGTTTGGACTTTTCAAGTGGTTACCTTTTGTCGAGTGGATAAGTCCGAGGTCTTGGTTGTACAGATTAGTTCTCACTACTTGAAACTTCATTGAGACTCTACATGATAGGTGCCTCACTTTGACCCATTTACCGACTCAGTTAGGGTAATTAGGTGGCAGGATTGGGTGAAGTCCCGATGCATGTAGGAGTTGATGTTTTGTTGTCGAGGATTCACCGCTCACCTTTGTGCGTGGATATCCTATGCTATCTGAGGAGATAATAGTGTGATAAATCTCTGGCCAGAGTACTAGATGTGTTTTAGGTAAATGGGTTTACCTAGTAACACACGCGATGTCACTATTTGTCGTTGATCTGATCGGGATATATGTGTTGAAAGGGCCGTACTGTGCGCTAACCACGACCGACTGGTTCTTACAGGCACTATCAATGATACCTAGGGGATCATGGGGCGATGTTGCTAGGCGCTTTACCATGATCCGATGGGTCAGTCCGAAATTGTGATTTCGGAGTCGCAATTGTTGTGGGCCCATGGCTAGCTGTATCCCCGAACCATTGAGGGTCACACAAGTACTGGCATCTTGATTCCCGCACGAAAACTGAGCTCAATGTGTTGAGCATAGGAGGAGGAATTTAGGAAGTGCGACTTCCTAAAAGTCAACAGGGGTCAAATTGCAATTTCCCTAAAGTTTGGGCTAGTTTGACTATCCTTGAAACTTGGAGGGGCTAAACTGCAATTTTGGACTAGGTGGTCTGAAAAATTGTTTTCGCATCATAATACTCAGTTTTGGAAACTGTGTATATCGGTCCTATCTGATCGGCGATCGGAATTATGATGAAGCCACGGTGATAGAAATGAACCGAATGTTCATATGGACCTGGGCCCGCCCCAAGGCCCGTTGGGCTGGTTCAAGCCCATCACTAGTCTACTTATATGTGTGCCTAGGGTTGTATGAAATACTCAAGCATCACACACAACTCTACACTCATAACCCTAGTCTTGTAGCCGCCTCCCTCCCTCCACAACTCCTCGGCCGCCGCCCCTCTCCACGCGCCGCCGCCGTGTGCCGCCGCCTTCGTGGTTGGACTTGTTCCGACCACCTCGACGAGGAGATTCCGTCCGTGATAAATTCGTCATGTCTTCTAGTGCAGACTAAAGAAGGAGCCGTGATTCCAGTCGTGGACCGGATTCGGAGAACTCAACCGCCAATCGTTGAAGTGCCAATTTCCTTGTGAAATTGGTCAGAGCCAGGCGCCTAGACTGACATGTACCGTTCTAAAACACCATATGGATGCTTTATTGCTTTAGTTATTATGTATTGACCGCTCTCGGTGAAAATTTTTAAATTCTTCCGCTGCGCCCCGGGAGCGGGATCCGGATCCACCGCTGCGCCAACAGAGCTTCGTACAAAGAACGATTTATAGTGGACTACGGGTTTGATCAGCTTAGAGCGAAAACATCACAGAGACCAGCTCACAGCTTACAAGCTTTTAGATTACGTCAACAAAGAACAGATTAGAATGTACAGTTATCAATATAGACAAGATTAATCAGATCAGATCAGATCAATCTTATGCTAATTTACTAGCTAAATTACCGGATGCTATTTCTGGACCTAACGGTATCATCCTGTAATTCTAGAAGAAATAAAGGCATATTCCTCGAAAATGGAAAGAATATCAACTAGCCGGTACAAAAAATCTTTCACAGATTGATAGAGCTGAAGATCTCTATATAAAGGGTGATGAACGAAGAGATAAAAATGACCAAAAAACATGATTCAAAATAAACGAAAGAGTGCACATAATACTGTGATTGATATTGTCACGTTGATCAAATTACGTCGCGCACAAAAGCTCACTGTTCATCATCATCTTCATTAAAATCTTGATCTCACCAAGCCTTACTCTTATTCATTTGAGTTGTAAGCACTCTATTATTATTGTGCCCTCACTGTAAATCATAAAAAAAGTCAATAGAAAGCGTGAAAGCCTAAACACCTTAGAGCTATCGTTGTATTTGCAGAACAGATTACTCATCTGTTTCCGTCGTAGAATTTCTAGGAGTTCTTGCAGCTTGCGGGCTGTCGAATCGGGTTAGAGAAGGAACTGCTGTAATCAAATCTTCTAGTGGAATCCTTCCTGTTCAAGGAAGAATGGGAGATGTAGGATTTTAAGCTCCGAACTTCCAGAAAAAAGCTTTGTCCCCTTTACTTTGCATTATCTTCACAACTTTTATTTACTTCTTTACTATTATATACTTGTTCACTGTTCGATCGGGTTCATTTCGCACATTTTATGGTTACCCCCGACAAAATAGTAGCACACTGGGATCCTACAAAGCTGGCAACTCAGCTTAGAGGCAGCCGAAAGTTTTAAAAATCCTTTAGAAAGAAGTTCTCAGAAAATTTGTGGAGGAGTTCATTCAGTCTCCCCTTCTGAACTCTCGAGCTATATGTACACTCTATATTTCGATTGAACAAGTGGTATCAAAGCTCGCTTATCTCAGTTTCTGAACAATTGTGCTTATTTGTAATTATTTATTATGTCGATCTCTCACAAAAAAATTCCATGTTTTCTAAGGAGGAATACGATGTCTGGAAGATCAGGATGCAAGCTCACCTGGCGGCTCAAGATGACGATTGTGGTTCGTCATCACAGATGGTCTTATAAAGATTATGAAGCCAAACACTGCTATGGTCATCTCCTCCGGTGCAGTGCAATGGGTTTAAAAGCCTAGACTGGAATGGACGTCAGAAGATAAAAAGAAATCTAACGTGGACAATGTGGCAAAAGATACCCTTTACAAGACGCTGGACAAGAATATATTTAGCAAGATCTAGACTTGTGTCACAGCCATTCGACTGCTGTGGCACCTGAGGAGATTGGAAAGAAGGCATCGCTTCTAGCAAGGGTTGGAAACTACGTCCAGTTGTCGGCTAAACCTGATTTCGTGCTTCCATCAGACTCTCCTCAATATCCACCGCTCTATCCACGGGCTCAACATAAGTCGCAGGGGAACCAGCTAACACCATGCGGAACAACTCGGGCCTCAACCCTCTCAGAAACTTGTTCCTCTTTGTCCTCTCCTGGTTCGCAACATGGGGAACATACGACAACAGCTAAGAAAACTACCTGGCATACTCGGCCACCCTCAAGCTCCCTTGCTTCAGGTTGTTGAACTCCCGCTCACGGTTGTTGTAGAAAGACACAGGGGTGTACTCCTGTCGAAAAGCTGCACAGAAGCTCTCCCAAAAAATCAAAGCTCTAGTCTCACGCATGACTCGGGAAGTACCCTTCCACCAGCACTGAGCATGCTCTCTCAACTGCGAAACTGCTAAATTCAGTCTCCTATCCGGAGAATACTCCACTGCATCAAACAGTTCTTCCATGTGCTCTAACCAGCCCTCCACCATCAGACCAGCCTCGGCAACAGTAAACGTTGGGGGATTCATCCTCTGGAACCTAGCCAACACTAGTTCCATATCGCTGATCTATCTCGTAGCTCTAGTCTCACGCATGACTCGGGAAGTACCCTTCCACCAGCACTGAGCATGCTCTCTCAACTGCGAAACTGCTAAATTCAGTCTCCTATCCGGAGAATACTCCACTGCATCAAACAGTTCTTCCATGTGCTCTAACCAGCCCTCCACCATCAGACCAGCCTCGGCAACAGTAAACGTTGGGGGATTCATCCTCTGGAACCTAGCCAACACTAGTTCCATATCGCTGATCTATCTCGTCACATCATCCACCTCTACCTCTGTCTGTCTAGCTCGACGACGCAAAGGTATACTCTGCTGCTCAACATCCTCATCACTGCCAGGGGCTCTAGACTCCTCACCAGTCTGCCTAGCTATCCTACTCCTACCTCTTCTCGGTGGCATCTATCAAATCTCAGAGGTAAGAACACAAGCAGATATATCACAGAGGCAGATAATCAAAATCACAAAAATCACAGAGTCAATCAAATAAAAACTCAAACTCTGTGCCTAGACTCAAGTGTGATGAAAATGAAATTGAGCTTGTTAGGATCAAGCGCTTACAACTAGGCCAAAATCTATAGCTGTTAGTCAAGGTGCAACTTTATTTCCTTATAATGTGGCAGCACAGAGTGCACCTATTGTGTGTGTAGGGTTGGACTGGTAGGCCCATGAGTCAAGGGAGGTGCGTGTCTAACTACTGGTGTTGTCTCAATTCCCTTAGAGATCAGTCTTACCCTTCCCATACCACCGGCCCTATCCCCAGCAGAGATAGTATTACCAGTTAAGATCTGGCATCACAATTTTACAGCACACATGGCGAGAACTTCCCAGGAGGTCACCCATCCCAGTACTGTTCTCACCCTTGCACGCTTAACTCAACAATCCCCCCCCAAGAAGTATAGAAAATGCTTCTTGGGAGACTCGAACCCCTGACCTCGCTCTGATACCAATTGTTAGGATCAAGCGCTTACCACTAGGCCAAAAGCTATAGTTGTTAGTCAAGGCGCAACTTTATTTCCTTATAATGTGGCAGCGCAGAGTGCACCTATTGTATGCGTAGGGTTGGACTGTTAGGCCCATGAGTCAAGGGAGGTGCGTGTCTAACTGCTGGTGCTGTCTCAATTCCCTTAGAGATCAGTCTTACCCTTCCCCTACCGCTGGCCCTATCCCCAACTGAGATAGTATTACCCGTTAAGATCTGGCATCACACTTTTACAGCCCACATGGCCAACCAGATCAAGAAGCGCAACGTCAGCAGCTTGACGTACGAGAAATTCCCAGGAGGTCACCCCTCCCAGTACTGTTCTAACCCTTGCACACTTAACTCAACAGAGCTTATCCCAGTTTAAGCTCTGATACCAAAATGTCAGGCCTGGTGTGCTAATACATCGAGTAAACACAATTAATGCGGAAGCAATAAAATCATGGGCTACAATTTTTCGTTTTGGGCCTGAACAATAATAAATTCGTCAAAATACAAGCATACTTAAAATAAGGATTTGAACTCAAAATCCAATAATCATCATCACAAATCAAGTATGATAATACAACAACATAGATCCCCAAATACAATATCACCCAGGGCATCCCCTAGTTCAATATATTAATCTAATAACTGGGACTCAAAACGGGGGATCTCCCAGCTGTCGCTCCACTCAAACCAACTGGGTTACCTGAAGATCATTCAAAGGCCAAAATAGACCCAAGCAGCCCAAAAACAGGAAAAAAAATGAGGTCAAACCTCAATACGAGGAGCACGATAAATCATCAGTCATATCAGACATTCAACATTTCAAACGTTCAATGCATGAGGGCTACCATGAATCATCGGTAGACAAGGCACAACGACTCAGCTGTGCAGATATCATCATCATTCTATGATCTTCAGGTGCGCTGACTCAGTCGACCACCACAATAGCAATGTTTTACCTTTCAGGCATGACGGCTCAGCCGGCCGATCACAACGTGTAAGGGAATTCAGTTCACAAGGGAATCGGGCTCAATATGTATGCGTGAATGCACAGCAAACTCATTCTTAAATCAATGCATATAATTCACACGCACACAAAACAGCTTAGAGCAAATAATCAACATCGAATTCAGCAGTTAACACGAGCACACAGACCACAACAATTCAACACAAGAGAAATATCCCAAAGCTGATATCAAAGCTGCTAAATCTAGCTCAATTTGTACCTCAGCAGATCTCGTAGAAATACACGACAACAGCAGCTTACTCAAATATCCTTCTCTATCAGTTCGCTAGAAATTCAACGGAAGATGCCTAAAAGACCAAATCTGTCAAGACATCTAACCTATTAGCTCAAATATGAGCTCATATAGCTTACTTCCTGCGGTCAAGAAGCTCATCTCAGCCCCGACTACACAACGTAGGACCAACCAGCATAATTCAAAGCTAGAAAAGAGAAAAATTCACTTACCCCAAAGCTGCTAAAGAACAGAAGAACCACTGGTCAACAATCACAAAGATATACGAACTCTGCAACTACTTTGTGCTCCTTCAATTAGTCGATTCAAGTCTCCAAACTGGTACCAATCGAAAGGTCTAGAGGAGACAAGCTCAGAGCCACCAATCTTGCTCCAAATGGTGGCGTAAATCGATGGAAATAGGGTTCGAATGAACAGTACTAATCGAGGGTTCTCGGGGAAGAAGATAAGAAAATATCATGTTGAAAATCTCTAAGTGTTGATCGACACTTATATTTAATCCCCAATTCAAAGCTACAGTGAAAGTCAATCATCGACGAAATCAAATCTTAGCGCTATTTAGATCTCTGCGCTAACTTAGATCTGGCTCCGCTAACTCAGATCTACCTTCACTATGCTAAAACCGCGCTACTTATCAAAACGGCGTTGCATAGGAGTTCCCATTCACTAACGCTAAACGATGTTGCGTGGCCTCCAATCTGAAACAGATTTCACGCACTAAGACCCGCTAATGCTCATCCAGATTTTACAAAATCTGAAGACAAAGAACCGGTCTACTCGAACCACAAACCAAACCGGTCTTCTCAACGCCTCTAATACAAACACGTGGAATACTATCCAAATCTAAAATACAGCTGCTCCCGATACGCCAAACCAAAAGCGCTAAATCAATACTGATCTACGCCACCCGATAGCGACCAACTGCTGACATCTGATATGTTCTACCTCAAATCAGAATCTCAACAAAAGATTTGACCAAAACTCTCAAATCTATAAACCTGAAAGTTAACTTCTCTTTAGGCTAATCTTCTCCCAAATCTGATTAGCAAATTTCCCTAAATATCCAATTTCTAGTCCTCATCAATTTTCTTGTACAGATTAGAGACGCCTTCATAGAAGAGATTGTTTCATTCTTTAATTCTTTCAGTATTCATGGTTTATCAGCATTGAATTTGGTTTAAGATTTGTCCGCAAAAGAAGAGTTGCTGCTGAATTGGGCTGAAACTGATTCGTTACAGACAGCTTTTCAGAGGCACTTGTATATTACAGCCAAGTACAGAGAGATGTTGATTAGGAATTTTTTGGAGGCCAGGCGCAACAATTTTTGAATCCGGCAAGCCCACCTCAGCCATCGATCTTCAAGTTCTGGATATGCTTTCAGACGCTCACCGCTTGTCTTTGATAAAATTGGTGGAGAAACTGAGGCTACTTAAGCTGGAGTGGACACGACCATCTACCTCAAATCTGTTTGGAGGAGCTGTTGACCAAAGCCAAAGCATTCATTTCGCAATTCTGGGTAAGGTCCTTAATTTTTATTGATGGGTCTTGGCAAGTTGTATCGGGAGTAGATACAAAGCCTGCAAGGTTAGTGAGGCCAATTATTTCAAAACAGAAGAAGCCAATACCGCAGAGGCCGTTTGTGGATGCATGTGCCCCTATCTGCGTTTCCATCGAACCAATCCAAGACCTGGATTCTCGAAGACTTTACTCTGCAATTTTTCAGAGGTTTTGGGCCGAAATTTGTACAGATGTTGTTCAGTTTTCTCTTTTTGGACATCTACTTCCAGTGGGTTCAGTCAATCATTGTATAGATAAAATTGCTATAGATTCAGATTTGGATACAGAGACAATTTCGACTGGAATTTTTTATGCTTTTCAGCACCGTCAGAGTGCTGAAGGTTTTGTTAATTTCTTCACATAGCTGATTTTAGATAGTTCGACTTCTTCAAGTCTGAGTTCTCTAAGTTTTAGTTCGACTTCTTCCAGTTCTTCTAGTGACTCCCGTATTCAGTTTTCAGAAGATCTTCCTCAGGTTGAAATCCCAACTGCTGCTTTTCCATCGACCAATTTTACAAAGGCCACTGCACAGCTCCAAGCATCTATTGACCAGATTCAATTAGAGCTGGTGCAGACTTGAGAACATGTATAGGAGCTCAAATATGAACTTTCAGAAAAGATTATCAAACTTGAGCTCACTTTTGCACAGTCTACCTCGCGACAAGATATGGTCTTTAGGGCTCAAATCAATGACGTCCGAAATGAGGTACATGTTCAAAAGGTTGTTCTGTCTCAAGAATTGACCTCATTCCATTTGGAAACATAGGAGGGCCTCAATACTCTTCGTGCCCAGCTCTCTGAAATCATTGCCTATATTAATAGAGGGCGTGATGACAAAAAGGTGGAAGATAGTAGAAGAGGTCCACAGCCTGAATACAGAAGCAGACCTAGTGGAGGTGGAAGTGTTGGAAGCAGAAGTGAACCACCGTCGAAGAGAGGAAGTGGTGTTGGCGCAGCGGCGGATCCGGATCCCGTTTCCCGGGGCACGACGGAAGTTTAAAATTTTTGCACCGGAAATCGGTCAATACATAATAATTAAAGCACTAAAACATGCATAGGATGTTTTAATGAAGGTTACCTTGCTGGCGTCTAGGCGCCTGGCTCCGACCAGATTCACAGGGAATCTGGAACTTCAACGGTAGGAGGTGGTAGATCTCCTAATCCGGTCCACGACTGGAATCACGCCTCCTTCGCCAGTCTGTACTAGAAGAGCTGACGAATTTGTCACGAACGGAACCTCCTCGTCATCGTGACCGGAACAGGTCCAACCACGAAGAAAACGGACGGCGGCGGACGGCGGGCGGCGATCGGCGAGCGGCGGGCGGCGGGCAGTGGGCGGCGGCGCAAGGCGGCGAGCGGCGGCCGTGAGGTGGAAGTGGAGAGGGGGGGTGGCTAGTGCTAGGTTTAGGGTAGTAGAGTTTTTGTGTGTCATGTATATAAAAGTGATACATCGGCTTGAACCAACCCAATGGGCCTGGGGAGGGCCCAGGTCCATAAGAACATTCGATTCATTCCTATCACCGTGGCTTCATCATAACTCCGATCAACGATCTGATCGGACCGATCTACACAGTTTCCAAAACTGAGTATTATGATGCGAAAACAATTTTTCAGACCACCTAGTCCAAAATTGCAGTTTAGCCCCTCAAGTTTCAAGGATAGTCCCCAAACTTTAGGGAAATTGCAATTTGACCCCAGTCGACTTTTAGGAAGTCGCAATACCTAAATTCCTCCTCCTATGCTCAACACATTGAACTCAATTTCCGTGCGGGAATCGTGAAGCCAGTACTTGTGTGACCCTCAATGGTTCAGGGATACAGCTAGCCGTGGGCTCACAACCATTGCGACTCCGAAATCACAATTTCGGGCTTACCCATCGGATCATGGTAAAGTTCCTAGCAACATCGCCCTATGATCCCCTAGGTATCACTGATAGTGCCTGCAAGAACCAGTCGGTCATGGTTAGCGTACAGTACGGTCCTTTCAACACATATATCCCGATCAGATCAACGACCATTGGTAACTCGAGAGTCGCTAGAGATTCAAAAACCATGCATACATCTCGGAGATCAAATAGTGACATCGCGCGTGTTACTAGGTAAACCCATTTAACTAAAACACATCTAGTACTCTGGCCAGAGATTTATCACACTATTACCTTCTCAGATAGCATAGGATATCCATGCATAAGAGCGAGCGGTGAATCCTCGACAACGAAGCATCGACTCCTACACGCATCGGGACCTCACCCAATCCCGCCACCTAATGACCCCAACTGAGTCGGTAAACGGGTCAAAGTGAGGCACCTATCATGTAGAGTCTCAATGACGTTTCGAGTAGTGAGGACTAATCAGTACAACCAAGACCTCGGATTTATCCACTCGACAAATGGTAACCACTTGGAAAGTCCGTGTTTCATGATAGCCATTATATCCACTATCACATCTAACATACACTATGGTGCATTCTATGTCTTTATCCAATACAATTGTTAACATTATAACATAATGAAAATAAAGAATGCCATATAATAAATATGAATTTCATAAATAAAGATCGTTATACAAAGAGTCAATAAAACCCACACGCCACAATTTGGCTAGTTGGGCATCTACTCTAACAATCTCCCACTTTCCCTAAAGCCAACTACTCATCAGACGCAGTCCCATTGTTTTGCGATGTTTTTCAAACAACGGTCCTGGCAAGGGCTTCGTAAGTGGATCAGCAATGTTGTCTGCAGAAGCGACTCTCTCGACTGCAATGTCACCTCTAGCCACAATATCCCGGATTATGTGGTATTTCCTCAGTATATGTTTGGATCTTTGGTGAGACCTAGGCTCCTTTGCTTGCGCAACGGCACCCGTGTTGTCGCAGTACACCGGGACTGGACCAACTCCTTCAGGGATAACAGCCAACTCTTGGATGAAATTCCTTATCCAAACCGCCTCTTTTGCAGCAGCTGATGCTGCGATGTACTCAGCCTCAGTGGTTGAATCCGCGATAGTGTCTTTCTTGGAATTCTTCCAAGACACAGCACCACCATTGAGCATGAATACAAATCCAGAGGTTGACTTCGAATCATCCACGTCACATTGGAAGCTAGAATCAGTGTAGCCTTCCAATTTCAGTTCACCACCACCATAGACCATGAACATATTCTTATTCCTTCGTAAGTACTTAAGAATATCTTTCACGGCCTTCCAAAGCATTTGGGCGGGGTTGGACTGGTAACGGCTCGTGACACTCAGAGCATATGCGACATCCGGTCTAGTTGTGATCATGCCATACATAATACTACCTATTGCCGAGGCATATGGAACACGTGTCATGCTCTCTATCTCCTCATCAGTTTTCGGACACATAGACTTGGATAGAGTGACCCCGTGGCACATAGGTAGGTGTCCTCTCTTGGACTCTTCCATAGAGAACCGCTTAAGTATGGTATCGATGTAGGTAGCTTGGGTGAGTCCAAGCATCCGTTTCGATCTATCTCGATAGATCTGTATTCCAATAATATAGGATGCTTCACCCATGTCCTTCACCGAGAATCTACTAGACAACCACACTTTAGTTGACTGCAACATTCATACATCATTCCCAATGAGTAGAATGTCATCAACATAAAGTACAAGGAATATCACAGCATTCTTAACTACCTTCTTGTACACACATGGCTCCTCGGGATTCTTGATGAAACCAAATTCCTTAATTGTTTCATCGAATCTCAGGTTCCAACTTCTCGATGCTTGTTTGAGACCGTAGATCGATCTCTGAAGTTTGCATACTTTATGCTCACTTCCTATAGATGTGAAACCCTCAGGCTGCGTCATATAGATCTCTTCCTTATTGTTTCCATTAAGGAACGCAGTTTTCACATCCATTTGCCATATCTCATAGTCGTACCATGCGGCTATGGATAGTAGGATTATAATTGACTTGAACATTGCGACTGGTGAAAAGGTTTCATCATAGTCAACACCTTGCCTTTGAGTGTAACCTTTCGCGACCAGTCGTGCCTTGTAGGTCAGCACCTTACCATCAGGCCCAAGTTTTCTCTTGTATATCCATTTACACCCAATAAGAACTATTCCTTCGGGAGGATTAACAAGAGTGGAGGAAACCATATCTAACAGGAGCCCTAGGAACCCTTTCAGATCTCCTAGGTGCGACCATTTCTGATACTGGCTCTGGAGGTGCGGGAGACTCACTTGGTACTTCAGATGGTTCTCGAACCTCTTCGAGTTCTACTATCTTGCCTTTTCTATCGAGTAGAAACTCCATTTCCATAAAGGTGGCATTTCTAGAAACAAACACTTTTGTTTCATTGGGATAGTAGAAGTAGTATCCAATAGAATTCTTTGGATGCCCAATGAAGTAACATAAGATGGATCTATTATCCAGCTTATCTCCCACTGTCTGCTTCACGTAAGCAGGACATCCCCAAATCCTCATGTATGAGTATTTGGGTGGTTTGCCCAGCCATATCTAATACGGAGTTTTATCCACTGCCTTGGTGTGGACATTGTTCAACAACATTACTGCCGTTTCGAGCGCATAGCCCCAAAACGAGGTAGGAAGCTCAGTGAAGCTCATCATAGATCGAACCATGTCCATCAAGGTTCGATTATGACGCTCCGCTACACCATTTAGTTGTGGCGTGGCCGGAGGGGTCCACTGTGAGAGAATCCCATTCTATTTAAGATAGTCTTGGAATTCAGCACTCAAGTATTCTCCACCTTGATCGGATGGAAGCGATTTAATACTTTTCCCTAACTGATTTTCTACTTCAGCCTTGAATTCTTTGAACTTTTCAAAGGATTCAGACTTGTGTTTCATTAAGTACAAGTACCCATACCTAGAGTGATCATCGGTAAAGGTGATGATGTTGGGGATCCGGATCACGCACCCCGGCTAGGCAGAACAGAAAACAGATGCCGGGAGACGATCAATACGAAAAATACAATAACAAACTACGACATTCATAGGATGTTTAGGTGACTACCTTGCTGGCACTTGTGCCTGGCTCCAACCGTAGTTACAATAACGACGGCTCTTCTCGATAGATTGCGGTAGATATCGCCAATCCGGTCCACGACCAGAAACGAAACTCCTTCGTCAGCCTGCACTAGAAGGACTGACGAGATCTGCATGAACGGATTCTCCTCGTCGAATTGGCCGGAAACGATTTTCCGGCGAAGACGGGCGGCGGCGGCTTGTAGATAGGAGGGGGCGGCGGCCAACACTAGGTTTAGGGTTAGGTTTAGAGTGTTAAGTGTATTGAATTCTAGTCTTAACTCTATATTAAATAGAATTAAAGATGGACTTGGACCGGCCCAACGGGCCCGGGTCCAACGATGAACATTCAGTTCATCTCCACCACCGAGACTTCATCGTAACTCCGATCGCCGATCAGATTGGACCGATCGATTCAGTTTCAAAAACTGAA
>KV009408.1:77829-107804 GCA_001598015.1 Dorcoceras hygrometricum | reverse complement strand
TTCAATCCATATATCCCGATCAGATCAACGACCATTGGTAAATCGAGAGTCGCTATAGATCCGATAGCCATGCATACATCTTTGAGATCGAATAGTGACATCGCGAGTGTAACTAGGTAAACACATTTACCTAAAACACTTCTAGTACTCTGGCCAGAGATTTATACACTATTATCCCCTCAGATAGCATAGGATATCCACGCATGTCTGCGAGCGGTGAATCCTCGACAACGATGCATCGGGGCCGATCAGATCAACGACCATTGGTAAATCGAGAGTCGCTATAGATCCGATAGCCATGCATACATCTTTGAGATCGAATAGTGACATCGCGAGTGTAACTAGGTAAACACATTTACCTAAAACACTTCTAGTACTCTGGCCAGAGATTTATACACTATTATCCCCTCAGATAGCATAGGATATCCACGCATGTCTGCGAGCGGTGAATCCTCGACAACGATGCATCGGGGTCTCACCCAATCACGACGTGGTGGTCGCCGCCACGCAAGGCGGCGGCCCGACGACTTGCTTCTCCGATTTTCATTTTCCGATCTGAAAATTAAGATGTTAGATACAATTATGGCAATATCGTATGATCAGATCCGAAAAACACTGGCTCTGATACCACTGTTGGGGATCCGGATCACGCCCCCCGGCTAGGCAGCGGAAGAACAGAAAACAGATGCCGGGAGACGATCAATACGAAAAATACAATAACAAACTACGACATTCATAGGATGTTTAGGTGACTACCTTGCTGGCACTTGTGCCTGGCTCCAACCGTAGTTACAATAACGTCGGCTCTTCTCGGTAGATTGCGGTAGATATCGCCAATCCGGTCCACGACCAGAAACGAAAATCCTTCGTCAGCCTGCACTATAAGGACTGACGAGATCTGCACGAACGTATTCTCCTCGTCGAATTGGCCGGAAACGATTTTCCGGCGAAGACGGGCGGCGGCGGCGGCGGCGGCGGCGGCGCACGTAGGCGGCGACGGCTTGTAGAGAGGAGGGGGCAGCGGCCAACACTAGGTTTAGGGTTAGGTTTAGAGTGTTAAGTGTATTGAAGTCTAGTCTTAACTCTATATTAAATAGAATTAAAGATGGACTTGGACCGGCCCAACGGGCCCGGGTCCAACGATGAACATTCAGTTCATCTCCACCACCGAGACTTAATCGTAACTCCGATCACCGATCAGATCGGACCGATCGATTCATTTTCTAAAACTGAATAATATGATCTGAAAAACCATTTTTCAGAACCCCAGTGCAAAATGACCGTTTTGCCCTTCAACAGCGGGAAACCCCGGTTTGACCCCTGTTGACTTTTAGGAAGTCGCACTCCCCAAAATCCTCTACTCGCGCTCAACACATTGAGCTGAGTATCCGTGCGGGAATCTCGAATCTAGTACTTGTGTGACCCTCAATGGTTCAGGGATACAGCTAGCCGTGGGCCCACAACCATTGTGGCTCCGGAATCACAATTCCGGACCTGCCCAACGGATCATGGTAAAGCATCTAGCAACATCGCCCCATGATCCCCTAGGTATCACTGATAGTGCCTGCAAGAACCAGTTGGTCGTGGTTAGCGTACAGTACGGTCCTTTCAATCCATATATCCCGATCAGATCAACGACCATTGGTAAATCGAGAGTCGCTATAGATCCGATAGCCATACATACATCTTGGAGATCGAATAGTGACATCACGAGTGTAACTAGGTAAACACATTTATCTAAAACACTTCTAGTACTCTGGCCAGCGATTCATACACTATTATCCCCTCAGATAGCATAGGATATCCACGCATGTCTGCGAGCGGTGAATCCTCGACAACGATGCATCGACTCCTACATGCATCGGGGTCTCACCCAATCCCGACGCCTTATGACCCTAAGTGAGTCGGCAAACGGGTCAAAGTGAGATGCCTATCATGTAGAGTCTCAATGACGTTTCGAGTCGTGAGGACTAATCAGTACAACCAAGACCTCGGACTTATCCACTCGACAAATGGTAACCACTTGGAAAGTCCGAAGGAGGGTAGTTCGATAGATCACCAGGTCACATCTATCTGCATGCTCAGAACATCACAATGTTCCCTACCAATGAAACATGGTACATCGCATCGCAGATACTATTCTCGAGCTCGGGCGGCCTTATCCTCATTTTGATGGCCCAATCGACTAGGAACATGTTCAGAATACACAGTGACTATTAGATGTGTTTCATGATAGCCGTCATACCCACTATCACATCTAACATACACTTTAGTGTATCCTAGGTCTTTACTCAACGCAATTGTTAATCATTACACACATAACGAAAGTAAAGAATGCCATATAAATAAATGCGAATATTATATATAAAGATTGTTTCATACAAGAGTCTATAAACCCACACGCCACAAGTTGGCTAGTTGGGCATCTACTCTAACAGATGAAGTATGTGTGACCGTACTTAGTACCAATGCTAAGTGGGCCACATACATTAGTGTGGATCAAATCCAATAGGCCTTGAGCACGTTCAGGCCTGCCCTTGAAGGGTTGTTTAGTCATTTTTCCTTTGAGACAAGACTCACAAGTCGGTAGGCAGTTAATATCTGACGTATCAAACATGTCACTCCTAACTAACTTGTTCATCCTACTTAAGGAAATATGACCTAGCCTAGCGTGCCAAAGTTGTGCTGGGTTCAAGCTATCGTTTTTCCTTTTATTGTTGTTGTATGTGTTTCCACATCGCGAGTTGGAACTTCTTTTAATTTTAAGGTGTATAAATCGTTTTCGCGTTCCCCAATTCCAATTAAACATTCATTCTTGTATATATTGCAAATCGAATTATCAAAAAGACAAGAATTCCATCACTATCAAGATAGAAACAGAAATAATGTTCTTTATTAACTCGGGAACAAACAAAACGTTTCTCAATAACAACTTAAAATTCGAAGACAGAAATAAATGGACATCTCCTATAGCTACTGCAGCAACCCTTGCTCCATTGCCCAGCCTCAAGTGGGTCTCACCCTCTCTAAGACGTCGACTTCTTGTCATTACCTGCAAATCATTGCAGATAAGAGATCCACATCCGGTATCAAGTACCCAAGAAGCCGAATTAAGAGACATATTTATTTCGATGTAGAACATACCTTTTGCAGTTCGCAACTGCTCGAGGTACTCCTTGCAGTTCCTACTGAAAGGAAAAACAGACATGTATTACTAATTATATATGAAAAACGCTAAGACATAAAACAAGGTCATTTAGTTTTATTAATTATCCTCCCACTATTTTAACGATTTCACCACCCTCTAATGAAATCGAGAAAGCAAGTTTCCTTAGTGGGTACACAGATTCCAATCAAGCGATCATGGTACCGAATAATATCAGCCAACCATGACCCTTAAAAGGTAGAGCCCAATTGCAACCGGTGCAACCTCCATGTATTTACCTCACGTCTAGTAAGGGTCCAATAATATGACGTCGATTACTATCACGTGTCCAAATGACCCATCAATGTCGAGTTGTGAAGGACGGTCCCCTTAACGTCCCCAATAATATGAGCCAACGTTAAAGGTAGTTCCAACCAAATCACAGCGAGTGTCAATAACGTGTATAGCTTTCCGGCATATATAACCCCCTCAATAATATGAGCCGGGCCATGTATGCGGGTATCATCGACGTACACTCATTGTTGATGGAAGGTAGGAAAATTTAAACAAATTTAAATTCCCTTAGTTCCATGATCTTATCGAATAAGCAATCATGAAACTTTTAATCTTGATATTTATTTTAAATCGTATTTAAAATGAGGGATTTTAATTTTGAAAATTCGGTCTCATTAATTTTAAATCACAATTTAAAATGCGGATTCAACAAACATATATCGCATATATAAAATTTGGGATGATCGATAGCGAGAGCTATGCGGTTCGTGGTTGCCAATCACGGACCTAGGTCCAGTCCTAGGTGAAATGCAGTATGCAATGCAATCCTATTACATTAGCTTCCAGTTTTACAAATCTTCGGTCTTCAATATCTTTGATCATCGGCTCCACCATCTTCAAATGTCCTCCCACTAAATCTAATATTTACATTTTAATATCCATGACACATAGGGATACATTTTTAAAGGGGTGGGAACGGGTCCATAAACCAGGCCCACTTTTAATATGATATCAACAATATTGCAACCAAAAATTTGCAAAACCTAGCAATACACCTAACACATTGGGCACGACTCTCGATCATCCCAAACATACAATCAAGCAGTAATTTGATGCCCTTGAAGTTTAAGCTCTAAACTCTTAAATACATCGCAAGATATCAATTCTTCTCCTGACGGTACTGATACACAGAAACCTACTACTGCCTGGTCAGGCTTGATGGGAAATTTCTTAGCAAATTCAGCAGCTATAAATGAATAAGTGGCTCCTGAATCTATTAAAGCCATGGAAGGTAATTCAGCAATCATAATCTCACCCGTAACTATTGTCGAGTCTGGATTGGCTTGATCAGTTGTCATTACAAAGGCTCTGCTGGTCACCAGTTGCTTTGATTTTGGATAATATTTCAAAATATGTCCCGGCATTCCACATTTATTGCAGACATTTTGTCCAAGTCTGCATTGTCCAGGATGATTCTTGTGGCACTTAGGACATTGGCCTATTATTACCAGCAGGAACAGAGCTAATAGGTTGAATCGGTAGAGTCTTCTGCTCCTGAGGTCTCTGCTGGTTCTTGTTTTGTTTCTTGAACGGCCTCTGGTCCTTCTACTGAAAGGCCTGTCTTTTCTGTTGCCTTTTTGTTGGCGCAGTGGCGGATCCGGATCCCGTTCCCGGGGCGCAGCGGAAGTTTCAAAATTTTGCACCAGAAACGTTCAATACATAACATAAATCAACAATAAACATCCATTGGGTGTTTGAATTGTTACCTTGCTGGAGTCTAGGCGCCTGGATCCGACCAGTTTCACAGGGAAACTAGCACTTCAACGGTAGGCGGCGGTAGATTTCCTAATCCGGTCCACGACTGGAAACAGGACTCGTTCGTCAGTCTGCACTAGAAGAGCTGACGAATTTGCCACGAACGGAATCTCCTCAGCACGGTGGTCGGAACAAGTCCGACGGCAAGAGGCGGCGGCACGTGGTGGTGGCGACCGAGGGAGAGGGAGTGAGGAGAGGGGGCGGTGGCTTTGAGCTAGGGTTTGTGTTGTGTGGTGGGTCATACATCAACCCTATGACATGCATATGTAGACTAGTGATGGGCTTGGACCGGCCCAATGGGCCTGGGTCAGGCCCAGGTCCATATGAGCATTCGGTTCATTTCCATCACCGTGGCTTCATCATAACACCGATCGATGATCTGATCGGACCGATCCACACAGTTTCCAAAACTGAGTATTATGATGCGAAAACAATTTTTCAGACCACCTAGTCCAAAATTGCAGTGTAGCCCCTCAAGTTTCAAGGTTAGTCAAACTAGCCCAAAGTTTAGGGAAATTGCAATTTGACCCCTGTCGACTTTTAGGAAGTCGCACTCCCTAAATTCCTCCTCCTATGCTCAACACATTGAGCTTAATTTCCGTGCGAGAATCATGAAGCCAGTACTTATGTGACCCTCAATGGTTCAAGGATACAGCTAGCCGTGGGCTCACAACCAGTGCGACTCCGAAATCAAAATTTCGGACTTACCCATCGGATCATGGTAAAGAGCCTAGAAACATCGCCCCATGATCCCCTAGGTATCATTGATAGTGCCTGCAAGAACCAGTCGGTCATGGTTAGCATACAGTACGGTCCTTTCAACATATATATCCCGATCAGATCAACGACCATTGGTAAATCGAGAGTCGCTAGAGATCCAATAACCATGCATACATCTCGGAGATCAAATAGTGACATCACGTGTGTTACTAGATAAACCCATTTACCTAAAGCACATTTAGTACTCTGGCCAGAGATTTATCACACTATTAACTCATCAGATAGCATAGGATATCCACGCATAAGAGCGAGCGGTGAATCCTCGACGACGAAGCATCGACTCCTACACGCATCGGGACCTCACCCAATCCCGCCACCTAATGACCCCAAATGAGTCGGTAAACGGGTCAAAGTGAGGCACCTACCATGTAGAGTCTCAATGACGTTTCGAGTAGTGAGGACTAATAAGTACAACCAAGACCTCGGACTTATCCACTCGACAAATGGTAACCACTTGGACAGTCCGAACGAGGGTAGTTCGATAGATCACCAGGTCACTATCCATCTGCATGCTCAGAACATCACAATGTTCCCTACCAATGAAACATGGTACTTCACATCGCAGATGCTAGTCTCAAGCTCGGGCGGACTTATCCTCTTTTTGACGGCCCAATCGACTAGGAACGTGTTCAGAATACACAGTGGCTATTAGATGTGTTTCATGATAGCCATCATATCCACTATCACATCTAACATATAATATGGTGCATTCTAGGTCTTTATCCAACACAATTCTTAACATTATAACATAATGAAAATAAAGAATGCCATATAAGAAATGCGAATTTCATAAATAAAGATCGTTATACAAATAGTCAATAAAACCCACACGCCACAAGTTGGCTAGTTGGGCATCTAGTCTAAGAAGTGGTTCGTACAGAGGAAGAGGAAGTAAAAGCTCTGGATTTAGTCGTTTTCTTGAGAAATTATTTTTTTTCGATTTCAGTTCTTGTACAAAACTCTTGTATTTAGCCGTTCTAATTGAATATATAGCAAAGACTTGGAGCAATTTATTTTTGTCTCTTTAATTCGAAAGCTGCTATGTTTTGTCATCACCAAAAAGGGGGAAATTGTTAAGATAAAATTATAAGTTTTTGTGATAACAACAACAAGATAAAGAACTGAATATAAGGCGTTCAGATTTGGAATAGACGTTATCGGGGACTCAGGTCTGTTCAGCTATCAGATTTGAAGTAATCGGGTACTATCAAATTAGAACTAGAAGTTATCGGGGACTCCGATCCGTTCAGATTTGGACTAGACATATCTTATAGATAAGATAAGAGCAACTCAGATCCGAGCATAGTATATTTGTTCAGAGGCTTATGAATCAAATCTGTTCAGAGGTTTATTAGATCATGTCAGATTTCAGTTCAGTACAGAGGTTTCTTCTACAGATCAGTACAGATCAGATGAGGTACAGAATAGAGAGGTATTTCAGATCATAAAAAGATACAGTTAAAGAGAGAATAAAGGGAGAATATAGTAAAGGAGAAAGATCTGAAAGCTCATATGTATACGAAAGCATATTTGAGTTCAGAGCCAAAGAAGAATTCAGATCCGAACAGATTTCAGATCTCAGCTTCAGATCTTAACAGCTATTTATTCCAGAGGATTCAACTACCATGATTAAATCATATAAAGCCTTTAAGACAAAGTGTATTGAAGAGATTCAAGATCAGAGCTACTTAGAGTATATTGTACAGTACGCAGAATTGGTACAGTTGATGTTTACCTACTTTGGTATAAAAGTCTTCTAAAGCTCTGATAACGGCAGACAAACCTCAACTCAGCATTAATGGAGCAATTAATCGACCGTACGATGAAGAGATTCAAAAATGGTTTGTGTATACTGGCTCATTAAATGACCGTTGAGGGTGGATGATTATATATTGCTGAAGAGATCAAGCGAGAAAGCTCTCTGTCGATTTACAATCTCTTGTCTCTCTGTCTCTCTGGAAATTTATGATCTCAACTCTCGGGATAAACTTTCAAGTCAAAATCCATTTGATATCCCAGCTTTCAAATCTCGAAGAACAATCTTTTAAGCTTTTCATCAGAAATAATCTTCGAGAGTTACTTCTGGTTTACATTAGTAAACTGTTCTTATTGTTCAAGAAACCAGAAGTTTTACACACTCTGTTTGCGTTGTATTCATAGAAATATTCATACTAGAGTCTGAAACGAACTTGCTATTTCAAGAAGTTCGAAAATACGTTTATTTGTAATCTGCAGAAGATTTTGCGTTGTATTTGGTTGCTAGGAGTTCACCATAAGTGAGACTTAAGTGAGTGGGTGTTTGCAGAAGTTGTAACAATCAAAGCCTTCTAGTGGAACCTTCCTGAAAAGGAAGAAGGGGAGACGTAGGATTTAAGATCCGTACTTCTAGAAACAAACTCTCGACTCCCTCTATTTACATTACTTGCATCGTTATTTATTTACTATTCACTATTTAATCGGTTTATTTCCACACATTATTGTTAATCGAGAAAATAGATTTGAACTGAGAGCCTCAAAGCCGATCACTCAATTTTGAGTTAAGCACAGGCTTGTAAAATCATTTTTAAAGGATTTGAAATATAAAAATCAAAGGAGTTCATTCAACCCCCCCCTTCTGAACTCCTTGGCTTATTTTATATCTAGTTTCGATCCTATTTATCCTATCACGAGGGAAGTGGCTTGGTCGGGTCCTGGATCCGGAGGATGTGGGCTAGTGCGAGGGTCGAAGAGTCGAGGATTCCAGTTCACCGCCTGTGCGCGACCCGACGCCTTATTGCTGTCGAATAGATTGCTTTAGGTGGTCTGTGTGGTTTAGGTTGAGAAGAAAATATTCCATCGAGGCAGGTTCATGTAGGTTCAAACAAAGGGTGATTTGGTCGAGATATGAACTAGTTATGAATTTTATGGTCAGTACATGCCATTGCTTGGTGCCAGTGCGCAAACACTAGGGTCTTCGGATTTCTGGTGCTCCTCCATCTCCTTTCAAGCCTCACGATGTCGTGGTTGTAAGTTTTTTGCATAAAGGCAAGTACAATGTTTTTCTTGGATGCACCATTCAATATATTGTAAGTGCATGCATGGTTGATGAAATTTTTCATCATATGGTGTTTTTTTGATGTTGGAAAATATTTTTCTGAAGCAATTCAAGTTAAACGCTGACCGAGAGTCCATGGAGGTTCAAGGGTCGTGTGGAAGGTATAGAGAGAAGGGATCCAATGGGATTTAGGGTCTTGGTTGGGGGTCGGTTTAGGTTTGGGGCTCAAGGGTTGATCTATGGTGGTTAGGGTATGGTCTAAGGTCAGTATTGGGCCTGTGTGTGGGCTTCGTTGGGTCTTGGAGTCGAGGAAGTGGGCTTGGTCAGGTGCTAGAGCCGGGGGATGTGGGCTGGTGCGAGGGTCGAAGAGTAGAGGATTCTAGTTTACGGTTGTGCGCTACCCGACGCCTTATTGGTGTCAGATAGATTGCTCTAGGTTGTCTGTGTGGTCGTGTTGAGTCTAGAATATGTCCATCAAGATATGGTCGTGTAGGTTCAAACAGAGAGTGATTTGGTTGATAAATGAATTAGTTATGAATTTTACGTTCAATATGTGTCATTGCTTGCTGTCTATACGCGAACAATAGGGTTGTCAGAGTCATGTTGGTCGTTCTAGGGAATCTGTGTGATCACGGTCAATTCTAGAAGTTAGTCCATCAAGTTATGGTGATGTGGTTTTTCAAGAAGAGAGTGATTTGTATTAGAAACGAATAAGTTGTGAATTTTACGGTTTTGTCGCTCAAAATGCGTCTCGTCGAGGCGAAATGGTAAAGTCGAGTTTTGGGTTTCCCGCGGAAGCTATTTATACGAATTGATTATTTTAATTGTTTTTAAGAATATTTCATGATGTTTTAGAAACTTTTTACAAATATTTAAGATTTATGAATTCTTACGAAAAATTTGAGCGAAAGAAAAATGTCGAGGTTTTGAGGCAAGAAAATGTTTTGAGGTTTGAGGCAAGAAAAATCTTTTGAATGAGGTGACTTTATTGTGGTTACTCTTTGACGAATATGGGGTCGGGATACGTCTCGTTTAGCCATATAAAATTATGGGTATGGGACCGAGAGACGTCTCGTTTAGCCATGCCAAATTGACGCGTAATGGGCTTCAGAAAAATACTGGAGTGCCTCACACTTGAGAAGTCTGGATTCCGGAAAAGTACTCAGATGCCTTTCTAGCCTAGTACTATGGTTTTTATATAGCTTGATCAAGCGGCTTGAGGTTGAGGAGCCACAGTCCGGAAACTAGTTCATAAGAATATTATTTTGGTGATGTTATTTTACGCATTTAAGTCCATGAAATATTATTTGTTTACACTTATTTTATAATTGTTTGTATATTTAGTATTCGTTAATTATAAATTTTGTACTTGTTGAGGCTCACTACGATTGTTTGGTGCATGAATCTGAGATGGGGACTGAGGGACAGGATTCTTGAGCCGACTACAGTTCGATGTGGCATGCAACCCAGCAAACTTTCATTTTTCGCATAGTTCAACTCAGATGATTAGGACAAAAGTTTTATTACGAGATGAGATCTTTTTATAACTCTGGTTGTGTAAGGACTGGAGTGCATAAACTGGATGAGGGGCTAATCAGTCCAGATTCGTGCGTTAATTAATCAAGATTAGTGATTAATTACTTGAGGTGCTTTCAGCAGAACACAAGCTGGTCCTAGAATCGTGCAACGTTGGTAAGAGAAAGCTACCTATTATTCCAGTTTAGACCAGCATGGATGCGAGCTGGTGCGAGACCGGTATAGGTGAGCTGGACCAATCGGGCCCGAGCTGGCAGATAAGCACTGAGCTGGTAGTGCTCTGTGCTGGGTCAAGATCGCGAGGATCATGCTACATTGTTTAGATGTACCAGATTAGGCTTATGCTGGTGATGATGTCCTATGTAAAAAAGAGCTATTGTGAGGGTTGGAAGTTATCAACTAGTGATTTGTGGGTTAATCAGATTGGAGACGTGATTAACCAAAAGAGGTACATCAGCTTGGGAAGCTGCTGGTGAAGAAACCAGCTTGGATACGTGATGAACTGGTTTCTCGTGCCAAGCTGGTGGTACAAGATGATTGAGTCCTAGTGCTTATTTCCATTGGGTTGAAGTGTGGTGGTAAGCACTGATAGTCATATTTGATTATTGATTCATCACCAAAGATGTTACAGCTCAAGAATTTGGATTGCTAATGATCAAATTTACTCCGAGCTGGTATAAGGTTCTGCTGCGAGCTGGTTCAGGTTTAACGAAGTTCGCTACTAGTTGAGCTGGTTTTATGTACCTTACTGTACCCCGATTTGAGGTAGAAACAAGCTGTTGTGAGATTAACACAGCTGGGATTGAGAAACAAGCTGTACTGCTGGGATGTGAACAAATCCAGCACGAGCTGGTATCAACTTAGAAGTCTGCTGGTAGATTTGAATGATAAACCAAGACCAGCTTTGGTCTGAGTTGTTGGGCAGATTGGTTCCAAGATAGACAGCAAGTATGAGCACTAACCCGGATTGTATCTGGTGATCTGGAAGTGGGAAAAGTTTAGTAAATTCTAGCTTGGAAGAGTCATTGCTAGCTATTGGTGACCTTCGGGTTGAGCATAGACCAGATCGGGTATGAGCTGGTATGAGAGGTGTGGTTCTGGTTGGAGACACCAGATTAGAGGTAAAAAGCTCAGGGAATTTTCTGTATGGGCGCAAGCTGGAACCAGATGGAAATGAAGAACAGCTGAGGTGCGTGATGGTGTGATGATATGCGAGATGACTGGTATGCGCGCTGACCTGCATAGCCAGTAGTAATAGCGTAGTCTCAATTGATCACAGTGATGGGAACTAAGTACTCGAATTGACCTGAACTGGACAGTCTATGAGCTGAAAGCCGAAATAAAGGGCGTACTAAGTTCCCTGCCTAAGCTGGTACACTAAGAATGCCTGAGCTGGTCCGAATACTCTGTAGCATATATTTCACGCACGGGAATTAGAGATAGACATTCACCGACCTACCTACTGTCAAATTTATCCTCTGAATCCTAGAATTAGACATAGCGTGTAGACGTGGTGAATGATGCATAGAACTGAGGCTGAGTCATACTTGTTCCAACTGTGCATCCTTATCTGCACAAGTTCCAACCTTGATATTTTCTTCCAAGCAATGGTATTGCTATTATCGCATATCGAGTGCCTTGACTGAATAAGTTTTTGGAAATACATGAGAAATGAGACGGAGTATCGGAACACAGATTCTATGCAACATCCGAAAGAAGAAGACAACCTGCAGAAGCTGTGCTGGTTAAGAGCAGTAGAATCGTAAGATTAGCATTGACAGGTATAATAAGATATAAGATATGACGGGAATGCCTACTCGTGATTTCGTAACATATGCTCTATTTGAATTCTTTTATTGATTACGAGAATGCATACTGGCATGCTTGCATCCATCTTGAGCTTGAGAACCGAGACAGATGGCGGATTCTACCACGAATGACGTTTGGAAGCTAATGCCGAGTGGCAAGTATGTTGAGTGACACATGAAGCCTAATACTCACTATAGTTTTCCAAAGTCAGGGAATTGAGAAGGAGGACACTACTCTGAAGGGTTGAGTAGGTGTTTGTGCCGAGAGCTTAGTCCCCGGGATCCCAGAACGTTTGATCTTTTGATAATAGACTTGAAAGCCCTTCATTTCGAATCATGCACTGCATTCATGATTATTATGTTGCATGCCTATCGATTATACTGAGATTTATTCTCACCAGACTTGTCTGGCTGTTGTCTCACCAGACTTGTCTGGTTGTTGTTCTGTTTGTATGCGTACTTGACAACAGGTGAGGCAAGAGCTGGATTGTCTGAACAGTGGTAATGAGAGCTTACTACCTAGAAGAGGGGCGACAGACTAGAAGAACTAGAGACCTGCTGTTAGCTCAGATTATGAACAATAGAGCTAGCTGTTGAATATCTAGTTTTGTATCTAAGCTGTACATATTTTATAACAGTTTGCTTAGAGTTTTGTAACCTTTGTACAGTTATACTCAGTTTTGTATATGAACAGCCTTTGAGGAATAGATTTGGAGATTCACATATTTGAAACCATAAGCTACTCTTTTACTATACCTGAACTATGGCTTGACAGCAACGAAAAGTACGTGCGGATAGAATTTTATTATTGTTAATTTGCGCATGATCAGAACCCAGAAAATGAAATTTTTATACACTATTAAGTCTGATAATTACCTTAACTTAATGATGGTTATTATCTAATTGTCCCTTAAGACTTGATTAGATCAGAGCGTAAGTTCTGGGACAGTGTGAGAGGTGAGTGAGTAGGGTAGAACATGTCCGCTTGATTTATTTATGTTGCATGAGCTTGATCTTATTGTTGAAATACATGCCTTACGTGCAAGCATGCTTTTCTCAATTAGATGCATTCATGATTATTCATGCCTATCGAATATATTGAGATTTATTCTCACCAGACTTGTCCGGCTGTAGTTCTGTTTGTATGTGTACTTGACAACAGGAGCAAGAGCTGGATTGACTGGACAGGTGTCAGGCCTCGTGCTCTCAACAGAGTAAAATCATACAAACACACGCGAAAGCTATCAAAAAGCGGGTAAAATTTTCGCTTTTGGCCTGACGGTTTAATATAATTTAAAATAGCGCGATACTCAAAAAAGATATCCCAGTTTACAAACGAAACCAACAAGGCTACCAGCCAAGATAAAACAGTATAGCATCAACACAAGTATCAGACTCCAGCATCAATATAAAACAACGAAGCACAGGGCATCCACCTGGCTAACTGTACTGATACATATAAATATGCTATACGCAACTGGGATACTCTAACCACCTCCTGGGGCACCTCCAGCTGGGTTAAAACCACGACCAGATGTAAAACCTGGGTTTCCTGAAAACAACACAAACGAGGAAAAACAACCAAGCCCCAGAGGGACATGGGGTCAAACCCCAGTACGGAGAGCAACTGAAATAGCTAAAGGAAATGCATAAGATAAAATGCAGATGCTATGCATGAGACACCAGATAACAACTGAAGGCTACAACCGAGCAAGGAGCCAAGGAACTCAAACATAGCTCCACAAGATCAGCAACAATCAGTGGCCACGGGGTGTGTTCAAAGTGTGGTAATGAGACACTCTCCTTGACACTACACCCGAATACCAGATGCATCTAACAACTCAACCTGCTGTTGCCTCGCCCATGAACTGTGGTAGTTAACCACTCGGCGCATGGTGGCTAACAGATCCCAGCAGGGAGATGAGAGTGCGGTATTGCCGCTCGCCCTCGCATCCTGGTAAGAAACAACAGCAATATACAAGATACGAAGCTGCAAGATACAATACACGAGGAATCTGAACAATGCGTGAACAATGCATGTATGCACATCAATAAGACAGCTAGCATAAACACAAATGCTCAGCAAGCAATACACAACCATGTTCACCGAAACATCCCAGCAGCCTCACATAATACCTCACGCCACTTCTAAGCTATCACAAGCTCAAATCCGTACCTTATACTTTCTGTGCAACAATTACTACAAGCAAAGGTCCCGAGAAATCTGGATATCAACCTGTTGAAGCACACAGGGCATAAATCACAGAGACGCTAATACACAGAAAGCACGCTGGGATCTACACATACTCAACCAGCTATCATTCTACATAATAACTCAATAGGAAGCTCAATTCTAGGCTAGGAACAAGATCTCATCGAATTAACGAAGTTCTACCTGAACTACGAAATGCACGAGCTAAACCAGAAACTTCATGCTTCTGCTCCAGCCCACAACAGCCTCCAAAACGGGTATAGGATAAAGGAGATTTTCGAGATAAGTCCAACGCTACCTCGAATCGTATCAAACAATGGCCGGAAACGACGGGAAATCGTTGAAGAAACTCACGGTGAACAGTACTAGGTTCGAAGAACAGAGGTCGACAATCGAGAGAATATTTTGCTAAGTATGGGATTTGGTATCTCAAATCGAAGGCCAAGTCTTCCTTAAATACACGCGTGAAAGCTGGTTAACAAGTCCACCGACAAAACCAGACGACGCATAACAACCCAACGACTGGTTCTCAAATCCCAAAAGCTGGATTGTCTAACACCCAAAAGCTGGTACCAGACGTTGCATCAAAACGAACCGCAAAACCAGACGACGCATACAACCCAACGACTGGTACTCAAATCCCAAAAGCTGGACTTGTCTAACACCCAAAAGCTGGTACCAGACGTTGCATCAAAACGCTACGTTCCAACTTACGTAAATGACGTCGCACAGACCCAACAGCTGGTCGCTAACCCCTCGTCTGGATTTCCTTAGCGCTAACCAAAACGACGACGCACAACCTACGTCATCCAGAAGCTAGCTCTCGCGCAAAATAACCAGACGCAAGCTACAGTAGAGTTGACCATCGTTGACATCTGCTCTTAGCTGGACAACCAGACGACACTCATGCGAACAAATCTCTTGCAGCTGGTAACAGACGTAACACTCAAAACGGCGTCGCACCAACTTATCAAAACGCTATCATTTTTCCCTCAACAAACAAGATAAAGCAGCAGCTGGATACAAACACGCTACCAGACTTCACTAAAACACAATGCATCCAGATTTCATAAAAACGATGGCGTATCGAAATCTCGTGCTACCAATTAAACGTTGTGACTGGATTTCACCACCGACCAGCTTCCACAACAAAACCAGATCTCACAACCAGATCTCTACTCAAAAATACGAAAACTTCCAGAATTGCTTAAAATGTGAAATCTGACCCGAAAATACCAACCAAACTTCCAAAAAGAGATCTGAACCACCATAAATCTCTAAAAACCAATTAATTCCAACCAAATTAATCCTTTCAATTTCAGGTCTCACATTTCTCCCCCACTAAAAGGGATTTCGTCCTCGAAATCAAACAACAATTCTGAAAGCACAACACAGCAGCAAAATACAAAACAGGAACTCGCCTAACACATGGCCAAGAGTACAAGATAACTGAGCAAACAATTTACAACAACTAGGGAAGAAATACAACCAAAAGCTACAAACTACTGGAAATTTAGCTCAACAGCTACTCAAACAGATGCGGCCACTCGCGCTGCATCTTTTCCTCCAGCTCCCAAGTAGCTTCTTCCCTTCCATGTTTGCTCCATTTCACCATCACCAACGGAATGGTTTTATTTCTCAACTATTTCTCTTTTCTGCCAAGGATCTGCAAGGGGTATTCCTGATAGCTCAACGACTGATCTAGCTCAACCTCGTCAGTCCTAAGCACATGAGACAGATCTGGCTCGTACTTCCTCAACATGGAAACATGAAAGACGTCATGTAGAGAAGACAACTCTGGCGGCAACAACAGCCGATACGCTAAAGGGCCAATCCTCTCAACAATCTCATATGGTCCGACGTAACGAGGGGCTAACTTTCCCTTGCGTCCAAAGCGCATGACACTGCGAAACGGAGAAACTTTGAGAAAAACTTGATCACCAACCTGAAACTCAAGAGGTCGACGCCTTTTATTCGCATAACTGTCTTGGCGATCCTGGGCAGCTTTCATCCGCTGTCGAATAAAATCTACATGATCTTTCATTTGCTGCACGAACAGGGGCAGATAGCTGCTTCTCCCCCATTTCTTCCCAACATACCGGCGATCTGCACTTTCTACCATACAAAGCCTCAAACGGCGCCATGCCAATCGTTACTTGATAGCTGTTATTGTAGGAAAACTCCACCAAAGACAACGCGTCTTGCCAGCTACCTCCGAAATCCAACACAATAGCTCGTAACATATCCTCCAACGTCTGGATAGTCCTCTCAGATTGGCCATCTGTCTGGGGTGATATGCGGTGCTCATCGCCAATCTGGTACCCAAAGCTGTTTGCAAACTCTTCCAAAACCTGGAAGTAAACCTCGAATCTCGGTCTGAAACGATCGAAACAGGCACACCATGCAGTCTAACAACAAAATCAATGTACAGCTTCGCCATTTTCTTCAACGAGAAGGTCATCCCATAGGGAATAAAATGTGCAGACTTCGACAATCTGTCTATAACCACCCAAATAGCATCGCATCCTCTACCGGTACGAGGCAGATGCGTCACGAAATCCATAGATATGTGCTCCCAATTCCATTGGGGCACTTCCAAACTCTGCAACAGACCACCAGGTCTCATCCTTTCGGCCTTAACCATCTGACAGTTCAAACAACGAGTGACAAAACCAGCAACGTCGCTCTTTAGGCCAGCCCACCAAAAGTGCAGATTCAACGCATGGTACATCTTCTGTGCACCAGGATGACCACTATGTCTGCTGCAATGTGCTTCCCGAAGGATCTCCTCCTTCAAATCAATGAGGTTAGGCACAACCAACCTGCCACGAAACCTCAAGCAACAATCAGAAGAAACAAAATAATCTTCAAGTTCTCCAGCCCTGACCTTCAATTTCAACTCGTGGATGGAAGGATCAGTCCTTTGAGCTGCTCGAATACTCGAAACAATCTGTGGCTCCACTTGGAACGAAGAAACCACAACACAATCCTCAGCCGGGTAGAATCTCCAACCCGTAGTGTTAAGATGCTCCTGATCCTTAGAGATCTACAACGACGCAAGCATCTCACTAGCCTTCTTGCTCAAAGCATCGGCCACTACGTTCGACTTCCCAGGCTGGTACTTGATCTCACAATCAAAGTCCTTTAGCAGCTCCATCCAACGACGCTGTCTCATATTCAAATCAGGCTGCGAAAACAAGTACTGCAAACTTTTGTGGTTGGAGTACACCACAAACTGCTCGCCATACAGGTAGTGACGCCAGATCTTCAGCGCAAAAACCACCGCTGCTAACTCCAAATCATGGACTGGATAACAAGTCTCGTGCGGTTTCAACTGCCGTGAGGCATACGCAATGACTCGACCATTTTGCATCAACACACAACCCAATCCATTAAGCGAAGCGTCAGAACAAACAACAAAACCACCTGAACCAGACGGCAGAGCCAACACAGGTGCAGTAGTCAGTTTCTCCTTGAGCAATTGAAACGCATTCTCACATTGCTCAGTCCATACAAAACGCTTGTCCTTCTGCGTCAGTTGAGTCATCGGCTTGGCTATGCTAGAAAAACCTTCGATAAAACGACGGTAATAGCCAGCCAGACCCAAGAAACTGCGAATCTCGGAAACATGCCTTGGACGCTCCCAGTTCAAAACAGCATCAACCTTACTGGGATCCACCGAAATCCCCTCGGCTGAAATCACATGTCCCAAGAATACGACGCGATCCAGCCAAAACTCGCACTTGGAGAACTTAGCATACAACTGCTGGTCTCTCAACGTCTGAAGGACAATCCGCAAATGCTCCTTATGCTCCAAAGGAGTCTTTGAATACACCAAGATGTCGTCAATAAAAACAATCACAAACTGATCAATGAACTCTCTAAAAACTCGGTTCATCAGATCCATGAAGACTGCAGGCTCGTTGGTCAAACCAAACGGCATCACCAGAAACTCGAAATGCCCGTACCTGGTATGAAAAGCAGTCTTTGCGACATCTTGATCTCTCACTCTCAGCTGATGGTACCCTGAACGAAGATCAATCTTAGAATACACCGCAGAACCTTGCAACTGATCGAACAGATCATCGATTCTCGATAACGGGTACTTGTTCTTGACAGTGGCTTTGTTCAGTTGGAGAAAATCAATACACATCTGCATTGAGCCATCCTTCTTCTTCACCACCGCAGAACCTTGCAACTGATCGAACAGATCATCGATTCTCGATAACGGGTACTTGTTCTTGACAGTGGCTTTGTTCAGTTGGAGAAAATCAATACACATCTGCATTGAGCCATCCTTCTTCTTCACAAACAAAATGGGCGCTCCCCACGGTGACATACTAGGTCGGATAAAACCTTTATCCAGCAAATCGTCCAACTGCACCTTGATCTCTCTCAACTCCGCAGGCGCCAGACGATACGGGGCACGAGAAATCGGAGCTGTGCCAGGCACCAACTCGATGCTGAAGTCAATCTCCCGCCTCGGAGGAAAACCAGGAATCTCCTTCGGAAATACATCGGAAAAATGCCGCACCACAGGAACGTCGCTAAGCTGCACACGGGAAGAAGAAGACGCATCCAAAGCGTAGATCAAGAAACCAGCATTCCATATGGACAACAAGCTGAACATCTCCATCGTTGAGACCAACGGGATCTTCGATCGAGAATCCTGGCCGTAGAAGTCCCACTTCTCGCCAGACATAGGCCTAAAGCGTACAATCCCATGGAAACAGTCCACGGAGGCCCTATACTTGGACAACACGTCCATCCCAACTATGCAATCGAAGTCCCACAACATCAAACGGATCAAGCTCGCCACCAACACATGCTCACCAAACCGCAACACGCCATCCAACAAAACCTCCTGGGAGAACAGGCTCACACCGCCAGGGGTAGAAACAGAAACAGCATCACGCAAAGGGATGGTACACAGACCATGCTCAACAACAAACGAATCAGAAATAAACGAATGCGATGAACCGGTGTCAAACAACACACGTGCAGTAAATCGAAAACAAGACAAGTACCTACGATCACCCAACTCGGCGTCTCCTCGGCCTGCTCCCTAGTGATGTTGTTAACCTGAGCATGCTGGGGTCCAGAGAAGAAAGGCTGAGACGATTGTCCGAACCGCGACGGACCAAGATGCTGGAACGGCCTGAACTGAGTCTCACCCAACCGAGGCTGCTGAAACTGAGGGGAACGAACCCTAGACTGACCTCCACGACCCTGAGGCTGGGCCGCGGTCTGCTGAGATCCAGCTGACGGACACACTCTAGCAAAATGACCGTACTGACCACAAAGGTTGCAGGAGCCCTGCACACCAACACACTGGGTAGAAGGGTGATTTCCACCGCAAAACCCACAAAACTCAGCCCGAGAACCACTGCTACTCGAGCTGCCTGAACCAGAAGAGCCAGAACCCGACTTATTCTTGAACTGCTGACCGCGGGGTCGGAACCTCTGACGGCCAGACTGCTGAGCCACCTGCGGCTGCTTCTGTTGCTGCTGGGGCTGATAGGCTGATTGGGAGGACTGTGAAGACTGCGCGCCCTGAATAGCAGGACGACCACCCTGCGCTACCTGCTGCCTACGAGCACGACGACTACGCAAGCCCTCCTCAATGTCGATAGCAGAATCCATGGCCTCAGCATAACTCTTGGGCTTACTGGTCAACACCATCTGATACAACTCTTCATTCATGCCTTCAAGAAATCTAGTCCGCTTGGCCCTCTCCCGGCCAGAAACATGGGTAACGTACGCCAACAAGGAAGAGAACTGACAAGAATACTCCCTAACAGTCATGGAGCCCTGCTCCAGATGGTCGAACTCCCGCTCCCGGGCGTTCACATAGGACTCAGGCACATACTCCTGCCGGAAGGTCTCGCAAAAACTATCCCAAGAGATCCAAACACCGGTCTCCAACAAGGTACTCGAAGCGCCTCGCCACCAGCGCTCCGCCGCCTTCCTGAGCAAGAGGGTCACTAAACTCAGTCGAAGATCATCATCATACTGAACCCGATCGAAAAGACCAATAATATCCGGAGCCACAAGTCTGAATCCTCACTGGACTCATCACAATTAAATACTGGAGGGTTCATCCACTGAAACCTCGCTATCACGACATCCATCCTCTCCACAGGAGGTGCCGCAACCTCAACTTCCTCCTCGTCGCTAACACGAGTACGACTGCGAGCACTACGCCTATCCTCATTCTGTCCTGCTGATTCCTCAAACTGCCCCCTACCTCTACCACGACGTCTAGGCGGAATCTACGAAAACACTCAACAGGATCAAGCAAAATAGAACAGATACAGCATAGATAGCACATAACACAAATATGCAGCCATAATCACATAGGTCAAGCACATGCAACACACAACAATGTGCCTAGAATCAAGTGTGATCAAAGAAATTGAGCTTATCCCAGCTTAAGCTCTGATACCAAAAATGTCAGGCTTCGTGCTCTCAACAAAGTAAAATCATACAAACACACGCGGAAGCTATCAAAAAGCGGGTAAAATTTTCTCTTTTGGCCTGACAGTTTAATATAATTTAAAATAGCGCGATTCTCAAAATAGATATCCCAGTTTACAAACGAAACCAACAAAGGCTACCAGCCAAGATAAAACAGTATAGCATCAACACAAGTATCAGACTCCAACATCAATATACAACAACGAAGCACAGGGCATCCCCCTGGCTAACTGTACTGATACATATAAATATGCTATACGCAACTGGAATACTCTAACCACCTCCAGGGGCACCTCCAGCTGGGTTAAAACCACGACCAGCTATAAAACCTGGGTTTCCTGAAAACAACACAAACGAGGAAAAACAACCAAGACCCAGAGGGACATGGGGTCAAACCCCAGTACGGAGAGCAACTGAAATAGCTAAAGGAAATGCATAAGATAAAATTCAGATGCTATGCATGAGACACCAGATAACAACTGAAGGCTACAACCGAGCAGGGAGCCAAGGAACTCAAATATAGCTCCACAAGATCAGCAACAATCAGTGGCCTCGGGGTGTGTTCAAAGTGTGGTAATGAGCCACTCGCCTTGACACTACACCCAAATACCAGATGCATCCAACAACTCAACCTGCTGTTGCCTCGCCCATGAACTGTGTTAGTTAACCACTCAGCGCATGGTGGCTAACAGATCCCAGTAGGGAGATGAGATTGCAGTATTGCCGCTCGCCCTCGCATCCTGGTAAGAAACAACAGCAATATACAAGATACGAAGTAGCAAGATACAATACACGAGGGCCTGAACAATGCGTGAACAATGCATGTATGCACATCAATAAGACAACTAGCATAAACACAAATGCTCAGCAAGCAATACACAACCATGTTCACCAAAACATCCCAGCAGCCTCACATAATACCTCACGCCACTTCCAAGCTATCACAAGCTCAAATCCGTACCTTATACTTTCTGTGCAACAATTACTACAAGCAAAGGTCCCAAGAAATCTGGATATCAACCTGTTGAAGCACACAGGGCATAAATCACAGGGACGATAATACACAGAAAGCACGCTGGGAGCTACACACACTCAACCAGCTATCATCCTACACAATAACTCAACAGGAAGCTCAATTCTAGGCTAGGAACAAGATCTCATCGAATTAACGAAGTTCTACCTGAACTACGAATTCTAGGCAGGATAAGACTTTATTCAAATTTGTTAAACATGATCATGTCTTACTGATACAAATTTATGTTGATGATATCATTTTTGGGTCAACTAACCCCAAATAGTGCCAGAAGTTTTCCAAGTTAATGCAGGACAAATTTGAGATGAGTATGATGGGGGAGCTGACGTTCTTTCTGCGATTACAAGTGAGATAGCTGGAGAATGGAATATTCATTAACCAGGCTAAGTACACAAAAGAACTGCTGAAGAAATTTGGCATGGACAATTTCTCAGCAGCTGCGACCCCTATGAGCTCTTCAATTAAACTGGATAATGATGAAGCTGGTACTGCCATTGAGGTATCTCTTTATCGTGGTATTATTGGCTCCTTGCTATACTTAACAGCTAGCAGACCAGACATCATGTTTGCTGTCTGTATGTGTGCTAGATTTCAAGCAGAGCCTAAAAAATCACATTACATAACCATTAAAAGGATCTTAAAATATTTAAAAGGCACTTCCAACGTGGGTCTTTGGTATCCCAAAGACTCTGGCTTTCAACTAATCGGTTATAGTGATGCAAATTACGCAGGATGTAGGATTGATCGTAGAAGCACAAGTGTGACTTGTCAATTATTAGGGGATCGACTGATTTACTGGTTCAGTAAGAAGCAGACGTCCATTGCAACGTCCACAGCTGAAGCGGAGTACCTAGCAGCTGCAGCTGTTGTGCTAAAAGGATCTTAAAATATTTAAAAGGCACTTCCAACGTGGGTCTTTGGTATCCCAAAGACTCTGGCTTTCAACTAATCGGTTATAGTGATGCAAATTACGCAGGATGTAGGATTGATCGTAGAAGCACAAGTGTGACTTGTCAATTATTAGGGGATCGACTGATTTACTGGTTCAGTAAGAAGCAGACGTCCATTGCAACGTCCACAGCTGAAGCGGAGTACCTAGCAGCTGCAGCTGTTGTGCTCAAATACTATGGATTCAACATCAGCTGAAGGACTATGGCATTGATGCTTCTGAAGCGCCCATTCTCTGTGACAACACTAGTGCCATCGCAATCACCAAAAATCCAGTACTGCATTCAAGAACAAAGCTCATAGACATCAGGCATCATTTTATAAGGGACCACGTGCTAAAGAAAGACGTCCGGCTGGAGTATGTGTCAACTGAGCAGAAAGTAGCTGACATCCTCACAAAGCCTCTACCAGACGCTAAGTTTTCTTATTTTAGAAACATATTAGGTCTCTTAGAATTGCCTTGAAATAGTCTGTGCGCTAACAATTTTCAGGTTGACAGCTGTTGCTCAAATCAGCTACGAGTCTTTTGTCCAGGGGGATCGTGAAGACTTTCAGCTGAGGCAAGCATATTGCGTTGGAGAGGATCTTAATCGTAGGGGGAACAAAGATCTGAATTGTTAACCACTAAGTCGGCTGAATATGTGGGATCTGGATACACTCAGATGTCACAATACACAGCTGATGCTTATTTGTGATCAGATCTTGCTCTACCCTCAGCGATATATTAAAATCAGCTGTGACGTTATACAACTTTGGCGCCAACTAGTTATTTACCTTTTCACCCTCGCGGTTAGAATTTGAAATATTTTTAAAATACTTTCTCTATTTCGCAATTTTGACAAAATCTTTCCAAAAATTTCAAAATATTGTACGCGCCGTCGGATGATTGACACGTGGTTGTCATCATTTGTATCGTCACACTACATCCTCTCTTTCCCTCGCCGATTACTCTTCCATAGTTATTTACGGCGTTTCCCATTTTCATTTACACTTACCTTGCGAATATTATCTATTGCATCTCTTGCGCTTGTGCTTTTCGTGTGTTCTTTTGCAGAAAAACTTTCACTCGTTCTTGCACTCTTTCAACTACTGAAATGGCATCCGCACTGATAAGCAACAGCCTCCACATCTCTTTCGACTCAGTCCTTGCCATGGATGATGCAGGACTTGTAGCAGTGTTTGAAGCTCTTGTAGCGACTGGTTTGAAAGACTTTCTGGGGTGTTCCGCCATTTATTACGAAGCTTCTCTAACAGAGTTCATTGAGAATAGTTCTGTAAGGCATGGAATGGTGGTCAGCACCATACGAGGGATAACTGTGGAAATTTCTGAGAATGTCTTTGCGGGGGCGTTTCAACTGCCGATGGATGGGTTGACGGACTTGTCTGAAGTCCCTAAGGATCTTGTTTTTTACGCGAGGAGTATTGTCTCAGACTCTGGTGAACAAGTGAGCACCTCTTGTAAAAAGAGGGAAATGAAGATTGAGTTTCGCCTACTCAGTGACATTCTGGCGAAAACCATTTTTGCGAAAGCAGGGTCTTTCGACGTAGTCACTCATGAACGGTTCTTGTTGATGACTGCTATCATTAGCGGTGTGAAGATAAACTGGAGCAGGTTCTTGTTTGATATCCTCAAGGATATGGCTACTCCGGGTTCAAGGCAAGCTAAGGGCTTTGCCATTCAAATCTGTGTTCTTTTAAAGAATGTACTGGGATTAGAGTTGGGGGACTCCAAAGAATTTCCTACGGAGAAGACAGTGTTGGCATACGGTGGCGGATCTGGATCCCACTTCCCGGGGGCACAGCGGAAAACAAAAATTGGCCCGGAAAGTGTTCAATACATCAAAATAAATCTACAAACATACATAGGGTGTTCATAGATTGCTACCTTGCTAGCGTCTAGGCGCCTGGCTCCAACCAGATTTACAAGAAAACTGGCTCTTCACGGTAGGCGGCGGTAGATCCTCCAATCAGGTCCACGACCGGATTAAATCTTCCTCCAATCAGCCTGCACTAGAAAGCTGATGGATTTTGGCACGATCGGAAACACCTCTTCACGATGGCCGGAACAAGTACGGCGAGGGAGCGGCGGCGCGTGAGAAGTGGCACGGCCGAGAGGGAGGAGAGGTGGAGTGGGGCGGCCGTGTGTGATAGATGGAGGCTAGGTCATGAGTTGTGTGTGTTGTAATGAAGCCCTAAGTCTATTATAAGTAGACTAGCAATGGACTTGGACCGGCCCAATGTTGGGGATCCGGATCCGCCCCCCGGCAAGGCAGCGGAAGAACAAAGAAATACAGCCGGGAGACGATCAATACGAAAAACAGACAATACCAATATCGTCATTCATAGGGCGTTCAAAGCGAATACCTTGCTGGCACTTGTGCCTGGCTCCAACCGGAATTACAAGAACCCGGCTCTTCTCGGTAGATTGCGGTAGAAATCGCCAATCCGGTCCACGACCAGAACCTAGACTCCTTCGTCAGCCTGCACTAGAAGCACTGACGAATTCTGCATGAACGGATTCTCCTCGTCGAATCGGCCGGAACGAATTCCGGCGACACGAGGCGGCGGCGGCGTCGGCGGCGGCGGCGTGTGTAGAGAGGAGGAGAGGCGGCTAGCACTTTTAGGGTTAGGGTTGAGTTGTAACACTTGTCTTTTGGTTTAGTCATAATCCTATATTAAATAGAATAGGTTATGGATTTGGATCCGGCCCAACGGGCCCGGGTCCAACGATGAACATTCAGTTCATCTCCACCACCGAGAATTCACCGTAACTCCGATCGCCGATCAGATCGGACGGATCGACTCAGTTTCCAAAACTGAATATTATGATCTGAAAAACCATTTTTCAGAACCCCAGTGCAAAAAGACCGTTTTGCCCCTCAATAGCGGGAAACCCCGGTTTGACCCCTGTTGACTTTTAGGAAGTCGCACTTCCCGAAATCCTCTTCTCATGCTCAACACATTGAGCTGAGTATCCGTGCGGGAATCTCAAATCTAGTACTTGTGTGACCCTCAATGGTTCAGGGATACAGCTAGCCGTGGGCCCACAACCATTGTGGCTCCGGGATCACAATTCCGGACCTGCCCAACGGATCATGGTAAAACGTCTAGCAACATCGCCCCATGATCCCCTAGGTATCACTGATAGTGCCTGCAAGAACCAGTAGGTCGTGGTTAGCGTACAGTACGGGATTGGAAAGATCTCGATGAAGAGGGGCAGCAAAAGAGACAAGCCTTCCAGCAGAAAGATCAAAGGCCTTTCAAGAAACAGAACAAGAACCAGCAGAGGCCGCAGGAGCAAAAGCCTCTACAAATTCAACCTATAAGCTCCGTTCCTGCTGGTAGTAATAGGCCATTATGTCTAAGTGCCAAAAGCCTCATTTGGGACAATGCAGACTTGGACAAAACGTCTGCTACAAGTGTGGAATGCCTGGACATATTTTGAAGAATTGTCCAAAATCCAAGCAACTGGTGACCAGCAGAGCTTTTGTGATGACTGCTGATCAAGCTCCTCCAGAATCTACGGTGGTTACAGGTGAAATTACGATAGCCGGAATTCCTTCTCTAGCTTTGTTAGATTCAGGAGCTACGCATTCATTTATTTAAACGGGTCAAAGTGAGACGCCTATCATGTAGAGTCTCAATAACGTTTCGAGTCGTGAGGACTAATCAGTACAACCAAGACCTCGGACTTATCCACTCGACAAATGGTAACCACTTGGAAAGTCCGAACGAGGGTAGTTCGATAGATCACCAGGTCACTATCTATCTGCATGCTCAGAACATCACAATGTTCCCTAACAATGAAATATGGTACTTCGCATCGCAGATACTAGTCTCGAACTCGGGCGGCCTTATCCTCATTTTGACGGCCCAATCGACTAGGAACATGTTCAGAATACACAGAGACTATTAGATGTGTTTCATGATAGCCGTCATACCCACTATCACATCTAACATACGCTTAAGTGAATTCTAGGTCTTTACTCAACGCAATTGTAAAACATTACATACATAATGAAAGTAAAGAACGCCATATAAGAAAATGCGAATATCATATATAAAGACTGTTTGTACAAGAGTCTATAAAACCCACACGCCACAAGTTGGATAGTTGGGCATCTACTCTAACAATCTCCCACTTGCCCTAAAGCCAACTACTCATCTGACGTAGTCCCATTGTTTCGCGATGTTTTTCAAACAACGGTCCAGGCAAGGGTTTCATAAGTGGATCAGCAACGTTGTCCGCAGAGGCGACTCTCTCAACTGCTATGTCACCTCTAGCAACAATATCCCGGATTATGTGGTATTTCCTCAGTATGTGTTTGGATCTTTGGTGAGACCTAGGCTCCTTTGCTTGCGCAACGGCACCCGTGTTGTCGTAGTACACCGGGACTGGACCAACTCCATTAGGAATGACGCCCAACTCTTGGACGAAATTCCTTATTTAAACGGCCTCCTTAGCAGCAGCTGATGCTGCAATGTACTCAGCCTCAGTGGTTGAATCCGCGATGGTGTCTTGCTTGTAACTCTTCCAAGAGACAGCACCACCGTTGAGCATGAATACAAATCCAGAGGTTGATTTCGAATCATCCACGTCACACTGGAAGCTAGAATCAGTGTAGCCTTCCAGTTTCAGTTCACCACCCCCATAGACCATGAACATATTCTTAGTCCTTCGTAAGTACTTAAGAATATTCTTCACAGCCTTCCAATGCAATTGGCCGGGGTTGGCCTGGTAGCGGATCGTGACACTCGGAGCATATGCGACATCCGGTCTAGTGGAGATCGTGCCATACATAATACTACCTATTGCCGAGGCATATGGCACACGTGTCATACTCTCTATCTCCTCATCAGTCTTTGGACACATAGACTTGGATAGAGTGACCCCGTGGCACATAGGTAGGTGTCCTCTCTTGGACTCTTCCATAGAGAACCTCTTAAGTACGGTGTCGATGTAGGTAGCTTGGGTGAGTCCGAGCATCCGTTTAGATCTATCCCGATAGATCTGTATTCCAAGAATATAAGATGCTTCACCCATGTCCTTCATCGAAAATCTGCTAGACAACCATACTTTAGTTGATTGCAGCATTTCTACATCATTTCCAATGAGTAGAATGTCATCAACATAAAGTACGAGAAACGTCACAGCACTTTTAACTACCTTCTTATAGACACACGGCTCTTCGGGATTCTTGATGAAACCAAATTCCTTGATTGTTTCATCGAATCTCAGGTTCCAACTTCGTGATGCTTGTTTGAGACCGTAGTCGATCTCTGAAGCTTGCATACCTTATGCTCGCTTTCGACAGATGTGAAACCCTCAGGCTGCGACATATAGATCTCTTCCTTAATGTTTCGATTAAGGAACGCAGTTTTCACATCCATTTGCCATATCTCATAGTCGTACCATGCGGCTATGGCTAACAATATTCTAATTGACTTGAACATTGCGACTGGCGAGAAGGTTTCATCATAGTCAACACCTTGCCTTTGAGTGTAACCTTTCGCGACTAGTCGTGCCTTGTAGGTCATTACCTTACCATCAGGCCCAAGTTTCCTCTTGTACACCCATTTGCACCCATTAGGAACAATTCCTTCGGGAGGGTTAACGAGAGTCCAAACTTGGTTTGCATGCATTGAGTCAAACTCAGACTGCATTGCTTCAAGCCATAAATTAGAATCAGCATCATAAATTGCCTCCTTGAAAGTTCTTGGATCAGATCCAACAACTTGATCACCTTGATCATCTTCAAGGAGAAAACCATATCTCTCAGGAGCTCTAGGAATCCTTTCGGATCTCCTAGGTGCGACCACATCTGGTACTGGCTCAGTAGGTGCGGGAGATTCACCTGGTACTTCAATTGGTTCTCGAACCTCTTCGAGTTCTACTATTTTGCCCTTTCTATCAAGTAGAAATTCCCTTTCCATAAAGGTGGCATTCCTAGAGACAAACACTTTTGTCTCGCTCGGATAGTAGAAATAGTATCCAATGGAATTCCTTGGATACCCAATGAAGTAGCATAAGATGGATCTCGTATCCAGCTTATCTCCCACTGTCTGCTTCACGTAAGCAGGACATCCCCAAATCCTCATAAATGAGTACTTGGGTGGTTTGCCCATCCATATCTCATACGGAGTCTTGTCCAGTGCCTTGGTGTGGACATTGTTCAACAAAATTACCGCCATTTAGAGCGCATAGCCCCAAAACGAGGTAGGAAGCTCAGTGAAGCTCATCATAGATCGAACCATGTCCAACAAGGTTCGATTACGACGCTCCGCTACACCATTTAGCTGTGGTGTGGCCGGAGGGGTCCACTGTGAGAGAATCCCATTCTCCTTCAGATAGTCTTGAAACTCAGCACTCAAGTATTCACCACCTCGATCAGATCGAAGTGCTTTAATACTCTTGCCTAATTGATTTTCTACTTCAGCATCGAAGTCGTTGACGTAAGCTTTGCTGCTGGTAGCTTAGCGCGTTGTTCTTTGTTTTGGTAGCTGGCGACAGCAGCGATTACGTGGATTTCAGCAGGAGAGCGCTATAGAATTTCGAATGGTGTCGTTTTGAGGAACCAGTCGATAGTTTATATTACCTGCTGATAACAGATATGTCGACGTAAGCATTATTGTTGAGCGTTGTGTGGATGACGTAGACTTTACTGTCGTCAGTCGATGGGTGTTATCGCGTTAATTGTATGCCTGCTGGTTGTCAACGCGGGTCAACCTTCCTGTAGCGCGAAGAGGATGCGACGTCGTTTGAGTTAGTTGCAACGCCACGTATTGATGTTGCTGCTGGTAGCAGCAGGGGGGAGGGGTTTATTTATTGTTGAGCGTTGTGTGGATGACGTAGACTTTACTGTCGTCAGTCGATGGGTGTTATCGCGTAAATTGTATGCCTGCTGGTTGTCAACGCGGGTCAACCTTTCTGTAGCGCGAGGAGGATACGGCGTCGTTTAGTTAGCGCTAGGAGTTTCAGCAGATGGTTGGTTTTGTGTAAGGTGCTTCTGCTGGTTTTGCTGACGTCTGTGGAGCGACGTCGTTTGAGTAAGTGGCAACGCCGCATTTTGATGTTGCTACTGGTATCAGCAGGAGGAAGTGCTTTACGTTGCTTTGTGTATTGCTGCTGGATGACCAGCAGTTGGTATTTAGAATCGCGTATCCTAAGCGAC